>JAPMNP010669992.1:0-10515 GCA_029874935.1 Atherina boyeri | reverse complement strand
ACACACACACACACACACACACACACACACACACACACACACACACACACGCGCACACACACACACACACACACACGAGCACACACATGGATCCAGCTGTGTGTTAATATGCACTCTGTAAGATCAGAAAACAGTTCTTTATACTAACTGACAGAGGGGAAGAGAGCCAAGAAGCAGAAGATACGATCTGATTCTCTCTGGCACCACCACCATGTAGTCCACTACATTTCAGATCCTGCTCTGGATGCCACACCTGTGTGCCTGTGGGCTAGGTACGGCTCACCAGCTGTAGCGTGGTTAAGCTCGGCAATACCAAGATGTCCATCTTGAGAAAGGGCAGGTGGTTAAAACTCTGCACCGCTATGTGCCTGCTTGTTACTCACTGAAATGGAACAAGAACACACGCATACATAGTGTAATCACACAGTGAGCTTGATTAAACCCCTTGTGATTTTTCTGTAAACCTACCTGAGTAGCATGAAGTTCCAGCATGCCTGTCTGTCCTGAACTCCGTCACCCACAACACAAATCTGCTTCGTCTTGTCCCATTTTGTAAGCATTTCTTTATCAAAGCTGTGCAGAGGTACTGTGAGCTTGACCAAGAAACAAAAAAGGAGGTATTGCTGTGTTGAAGCCATGCAGAAATGGCTTGGTCTGAGGCACCTTTCATCTCCCTGTCAGCTGGTGCCGCTCCATTGAGATGCTCAAATGCTATCAGCTCCTGAAGAGAGTTGTTTATTTACTTGTTTAACTTTATGAACGATGTTCTGACTGACGACAATAAAATATAACCACCCAAGTCGACGCCGTGTGCGCCACACAGCAGTGGATCTCAGATCAGTGTGCTGATTCACCAGAGAACCCGGAGCTCCTTGATGCTTACATCTTGGAACATCAAAGGCACTGATTGCTTCCAGCGTATCAGAACACATACATGTACACACAAGCATTCATAAAATCTCCCTCATGCATAGTTTGCATCTTTCATCTCCTACTTTTCTTCCTCTTCATTGTTGACAAGAATATGGCTGTTCTTACTGTATGAGATTTGTTCTGACTCATGTATACACACACATTCCTTTATACTGCACTTTTAAATGGGCAACATAAGCTGAGGATTGTATGTGTGTGTGTTCTGGCACTGTCAATAGGCTATTCCCAGAGCGGCTGTCTCACAAATACCAGTATAACAGACACACAGCTCGGATACTTGACTGTCACGTTGAAGGGGACTGAATTGCCCTGAGAGCTTACAAGCAAGTGAAAGGATTGGCCTTTTCCCTGGACCACAGTAAACTGATTAGTCAGGGCTTCATTCTGTCACTTCTCTCTGACGTCTGACTCTCGGTTTCTCACAAAAGACACTGCTTACATTACCTGAAGAAATTCAAATTCTGTTATATCATTATTGTTCCAAGTCAAATATTGATGACTATATGCTTAGTGTTATTTCACATAAATCTGACTCATTTAACGAAGCAAAGCAAATAACTAGCCTTTGCTTGCTTCAGTTCACTTGCATGTCAGTAACTTTAATGATGTAATGCTTTCCAGGCATTTCATTGCAAAAGTTTCTTATTCTTCTTTCAGTGGGAGACAGAAAGGAATATTTTTACTGTTACTTAGTTTCCACCAGCAAGGGTCAGTATATTAGCAGCTGTGCCTGCAGCTGTTACAGGCCTTTGGTATCCCAGAGGAGCGCTGTTCAGTGTGTTGTTTAGTCTCTATTGTTTGAATCTCTCAAGGATGAGTGCTGCAGTGACCTTCCGAGAAGTTACAAAAGAGGAGGTGAATCTGTCATGTTTCATAAATCAGTTAAGGAATACACTCTGATGTGTCCCAGTCATATAGAGGATATGATAACTAGATTTTCACTGGTTTGGTAATTGGTTGGTTACATATTATTTTTGGACTAAGTTGACATAATAACAGACAAAGGTTTAAAAAATTCTGCAGCATGTTTGAAAAAGTTTGAGCTAGCATCTTTACCACAATATTGTATTGCTTCTTCTTGAAATAAACAGTGAGTGTTTTGGAAATTAGAGGAACAATTTCCATTTTTTTTAAACAGGTGAAATAATTTTTTTATTCTTGCTTGATAGTGGACATCAGCTTCTCATCAGTTTGGGGGCATCTTATTTTGTATGTTTTAGCATAATGTGCAAAATGCTTTTACACGATGACAGATTTGGACTGCAGTCAGGCAGGTTCAGCTGGCTCTGTTACAACTGTGCCAGGCTGCACAATCTAGTTCTGGCATTTCCTGGAAAAATGTTTATGGTCTCTCCTGAGGAAAAAATGTTGTCAGTATATATTGCTCCAATTTTTTTCATTTGATTTATAAATGATTGATTCCTAATGTAATTTTTTTTTTTTTTTTAACTTGTAACAGTAACGCTGTTTGTCACCTCACCTTTTTCGTATTTTGTATGGTGGAGTTTTATACAGGAATGCACTTACTGACAAGTTCTCAGAAGTGTTGTTGACCCGAAGCTGTGACTTCCATTGCAGTAATGTGTCTTTTATTAGTGCAATGCCACTTGAAGTCCTGGAAATCTCTGGCTTTCATGATTACTGTAGTTTTCAGAGTTTTCATGTCATTTGTGCACACATAATTTGCTGGTTTCTCTGTACTTATAAATGATAATATACTGTATAGTCATTATGCTATTTTCTCTCATTTCATAACTGCTGAAAGATTTAATCGAGATTAATATTTAAAAAGATTTACTCTTTTTTTTAGGTAGGCCTTTCAGTATATATGAGGCCAAGTGAAGTGTGGTGTACCTGACTGACATGATTAGACAGAGTTTGGGAGAGGCATGGCATGACAGCATTGTTGATGCCCACAGAGGCATATCTGAAGCTGAATAAGCCGCTCTAATCATGGCATTTTAGTTTACAGCTGTCCATTTAGCATGACCAGCCATCAGTCTGCAGCAGCCTGTCGGCAGCAACCTTTGACAACATCATGCTGCCTAGGGTTTTTAGTCACTGTTTTAGTATCCTTGATAAATGGTGTGTGCAGTTGTATTGCCGAAAAGAATATGCAAGCATGATTACTTGCGTTTGTGCATCTGATCTGCACAGATTCACCCCACTGCTGCTCTGTGGTTTTTGCATAGTTGATCCGATGCAATGCTTGCAAAACCAGTAAGTGCATCCACTGCCAATGCAATGTAAATAAACTGCCCACTTCACATTTTATAGTGTTTCAGATTTACCCTGAAATTTTACCAAGGCATGACATTAAGCCAGAGGGAGCCATCTTTTGAATTAGGAGTTAAAGCTTCCAAATGGAAAACTTCAAAAAGGGAAAGCGCTTGCTCACCAGTTTTAGTAATTCAATTCATACGGCCTTGGTTCTCAAGACTGGCTTGGAAGTATGTATAAAGAAATCACTGCTGTACTTATAGCATAATGGAATAATTTTGAGTTTGGATTATAATCCTTAGGGAAAATAAAGAACAGCTATGACTTGAAAGTTGGTTTCGTATCCTAATGCACAGAAGGATTACAAACTAACTTCTTCCATTTTTCACATTTTCCATTGAAGAAAAGTTTAAGCGGCTTTGTTGAGCCTCTCTTTGGCGCATGCATATTATATGTAACACAGAGAATACTTTAGAAAGTAATAAGCAGCTAATGGGCCCCCATCTGGAATGTCTGTTCAGATTATTTTCTGCAAGACATCAGGCTCTGCTTGTGATTATTTTGCACATCTGATGGTTGTAATAAAATCTGGATTCAACCTAGAGCTACCTCTGTCCTTTTTTAAAGCATTTCTAACATTTTATTCCAGGTGCTGAAGAAGATATCGGGGTACATCCAGGAGCAGAATGAGAAGATCTATGCCCCAAGAGGTCTTCTGCTAACAGACCCCATAGAGAGAGGAATGAGGGTTGTATCCTTCACTCATCAGCTACTTTACCTCTGTTAAAGTGCAGGACAAACAGAGAGTGAATAAAGGCCCAGGCAGGACAGTGGCACATGGAAGGACTGATAGAGTCACTAGAGTCGCCACCGGCATAATGATTGGATAAATTAAAGAGAGATACAGTATTTTCTTATTCAACACTGCATCTAAGCTCCTGTTGTTTCATAGTAGTTGTTCAATTTAGTTGTTTACTATAAATGTTCACAGGTGTAAATCTAAAGCAGGTCAGATCTAAAGAAGCCTGAACACTGTTCTTCAGTAAGAAAAGTCTAGAAAAGAAACAGAATAATACTTTACATCGGGAGCCAAACGGTGCATATGCATGTGTGATTCTGTTTCATTTTCTCAAGTTATTCTAACTAAAAGTGTTTTATTATGATTATTTGAATATTTCTCACCCTATGTATGGTTCATGGAACATATTTATGAAGATAAGCTGTTTTCCGAAGTGGCCAGTAGGTCTCTGTAAGCTAGAGTGATCCCACTGCAGGCAGAAGAAAAAAGTAACTGTTCAATAGGCCATCATCTGGACTGTCTCAAACAGTGGCTTCAAGTCAAAGGCCAAAATTAGTACCAGCACAATCGATGTATTTACATTATATGTTGTACATTACACAGGTATGCATTAACATTATTATCACATTATTATCATCATTATTCACATCTCCCAAAAACAATACTGAATGTGTCATTCATGTACAGTATGCATTAGTATAGATAAGGACTGAGTAACATATAAAGTCATTTAAACCAAGTATGGGGCCTCCTTACGGTGGCCCTGAAAGGCCACAGCATGCAACTTATGAAAACACATGCAAAAAGACAAAACACAAGCAAATTGAAAAAAAGAATTTCATCAATTTGACAGCATGTGTGCAGCATTTATAAAAACGCGCTGCAAAGACCACTACACAGCACATAAGAAAAAAGCAATGCAAATACCACAACACAATACATTACAAAAACGCGCCGCAAATAGACTGCACCATAACGGAAGTGTTTCCAGGGGACACTTAAATGTGATGCACACATGCTTGTTGTTGACGCGGATTTTGAGTCACCTTCTCTGTCCGTCATTTGTGTTGGAAAATTAGAAAAAAAAGTAAGTGTTATTTAATTGTTTGAGCTGTGACTTGAAATCCGGATCAACTACAAGCATGTCCAGACTTTTTTCTAATGTATTTTGCTGTGGTCTTTGCAGCGCATTTTTTTAAAATGCTGCGCACGTGTTGTCAAATTGATGAAAATGTTTTTGTAATTTGCTTGTGTTTTGTCGTTTTCCATGTGTTTTTTTAAGTTGTGTGGCCTTTCAGGGCAACCGTACTTCCTTCTATAATTATTAATCAGGCTGGGTTTAGAGGTCTAAAATAATCTGATGTGACACATTTATTGGAGGTAAAAGTGTACGAGCCTCCAGAATATCCTCTTGATGTAAAAATGTAATAAGAGTCAACAAAAACTTATTCAAAAGCACTGTTACCCTCCTCAATATTGGTTGACAGCTGCCGACAACCGGTGTGTGAATGTGTGAGTGAATGGGGGAATGTCTGCATTGTAAAGCGCTTTGGGGCTGTGGGTGTACGGCTGGAAAGCGCTATATAAGTGCAAAACCATTTACCATAACCATTAATTCAACAAATTCTCAAGAATTTTTCAAGATTTGTCTATGAAATCAATCTCAAGAGAAAGTGGGTTATGCTGAAAGACAATGATCCAAAGTGCACAAATTGTTGTAGCAAAGAAGGGTGGAAGGAGAATAAAATTAAAGCTTTGGAAGTCAACATGATGACCTTAATCAAGCAGAAGTGTGTTGAAAGACCTGAAGGGAGCAGTTGATATGAGAACACCCACCAACATGCCAGAGTTAATGCTGTGCTGTATAAAGGAATGAACTAGAAGTCCTTCAAGCTAATGTGAAGGAATTGTCAGCAGTGACTAAAAACATTGAATTGTGTCTATAGCTGTCACACCCACTCACAGCCATATAACATTGCATCATTTTCCTCCATAAAGTTGTGTAACTTGTAATTTTATGTGATAGTCTAGTGTTACTTTGTGAAGGGTTTGGATTATTGAATTTGACAAAATCCACAGCTGCCATTGGGGATTACAGACCATATAACATTAGTATCTCCCCTGCACTTTCAGAAGTTTTTTGTTTGTTTGTTTGTTTATCTCAGGGATCCTTGACATTGTGTTCTCAGTTGGAAATCAGTGTGTTTGAAGACCGAGGCTCAGGCAGCTCCAGCCCCAGCAGCAGCATGTCATCTAGCAGCACTGCTCGGTGACTGGAGGGGCAGCACCAGGCTTACGGGTACCACCACAGGGGAAGCGGGACACTTACCAACATCCGCATGCTGAAACATGAGAGCACTAGGTTCTAGGACAAGTCAAGAGGAAAAAAAGCAAGGAGGTTTATCCGCAGCATTCACACTCTCCCTGCTGGGGCCTTCAACTTACCACCTTGAGAAGAAGAGCTGTCTGATATAAACCCGCTGGATGCATACAAGAGTAAACACAAGTGCAACACAACCCACACGCAGACATGAGACACTACTCTCTAAAAGTTATTCAAACCAAAATCACTACTTTTTTTATTTGATCTTTTCTCTCATTCCATCATGTCTGTGTCCATGAGTCCCGTCATCTGTGTTTTAGCTGATTGATCAGGCTTACAATTAAATAGACTGAAAGTCAATGCAATTTCTTTCAAGGGTCACTGTCTTCATGTCCTTATTCATCTGCATTCTGCAACGACACTGACATGTGAAGGAAGGAAAACTGCCAACCACCTTGGAGACACGATGTTCTCTGCTCTTGCCGAATGACTGCATTTGTAACAGGTGGTTGAGGTTAAGCCACTTTGAATGATGGCAAATAGGGCCTACCATGGGACCATGCTCTGTTCACGTGTTTGGCTTCAGTATCAAACTGCTAACAGAGAGAAACTTGAATTATTTGTCCTTCTTTTTTATTGTTGTCAATGCAAGTGATCCAGATCACAGTTGTAGGTCACACTCCATGCACACACACACACACACACACAAACGTACATATGCATAAAATAAACTCGGACTTACCCGGATGGGGACATCTGTTCCTATTTGATACACATTTCTGCACACACATTGATTTCTTTTGAATTTGAGTCGTCCGCATCATAAAATACTCTATGTGGCCTCAGCTCATTGGGAACACAAGCAAACCCAGGTTCCATTAGGCTGTGCCTGGTTCCCTTGGAGGTGAGTTCCTATAGCTGGTGCCAGTGCAATCAGGTCCTAGCTTTGTGTCTGATACATGCTTGAGGACAATTAAGATTTAAAAGATCAGTGCCCTGAACTGACTTCAGAGAAAGCGTGTGGGCTGTTATCACTAAAGCTGAAAAACTGTGGGGATTAATAAGACAGACGTGGTTTTTTGTATGTGGGAGCAAGCAGGAGAATCAACCCACACAGACTTAGACCTAAACCTCTTATAGGCTGTCTTTATGGTTGTCGTGTGGATATGAATTACATTTGATTATAGGAAATATTATGTAAAACAGCTTAATATAAATGCTTGGATTGCACTGGACAGGTAACCTTTAGAAATGATGCAGATTAAGATTTCACATTTAGCTACTCATGTTTTAATTTGAGCTGCCTCCAGGGTCAGACTGGCAAAAAGCTGAACTTCTAAAAGGATGAACAACTAAAACAAAAAAATTTAGGAAAATAAATCAAATTATTGGACCTATTTCTAGCTACTTGTTGAAACCTAATTTCCATTTTCTTGGAAATCCATAACACTTACATGAAATCAGCTTGACTAATTTATCTGTGTTTACAGAAGCTGATGAAATTGAATATGATCACTATTTTGCAACAAACTTGATATCAACCGACAGCAGCAACACTAACACAGTGTTAAACAAATGATTACACAATATAAGGAAACTTCAACCATGCTTCAGTGTCTACATGTCTTTGTTGTTGTGTACATCCTCTTAATCATTTTACCATTTTAAGCTTTGATTTTCTTGAAAACCATCTTAGCTGCTTTTGCCTTCTCTTTACCAGAGTCAGCTAAGATCAGACCCCTCAGCAGATAAGCACGAGTTAAAAAGTCAAACTATTCACTTGGAAATAATTGCAGAACGGATCAAGTTTTGCTTAATTCCTGTGGGTAGTTGTATTTAAGCTTTTATCACTTGGGTTTAACGCACACAGATGTTTTATTGAAGCGGTTGAGTTCAGCTGTGCTTTTGTTCAGCCTCCTGTGCTTTTTTTGATGCCTTCATGTTTCATCCCAGTGGAATGGATATCCAACCTGGGGCTGATGGACTGAACAGTTTAAAATGACTCAGCACTGCCAATAAGCAAATAAAAGAGCTCATTGGACAATGTATAAAGAAAAAAAACAGTGTCAACGACCTGTACAGAAGACAAGCTGTACTGTATGTGCTTGTTTATCTACAGTCAGTCTGTGGACTGTAGCAGAAGTGGATGGAAATGCCATAAAGCTAATTAATTCCAAAACATCCTTACTGCCCAGTATTAGTCGCTGAATACAGTGATGTGAAAAAGAAAGTACAACCTCTTTCAATTCTAAGGTTTCACATTTTTAATATTAAAAACAAAACAAGCTTGTCCACACCAAGTCTTAAATTTCAGATAAACATAACCTCAGATAAACAAAAGACATACTACTACTTATTTAGTATAAACTAAGTCAATATGCTCATACAGTGTGTGAAAAACTAAGACACCTTGAACAGCACTGATCAAATCTTTGTCTGTACAGCAGTCTTACTATAGGTTGATGGACTAAAGAATGTTTGGAAATGACTTCATAGTCCTTCCCAGATTGATGGGCATTCACAGCTTCTCTTAGATAATTGCTGATGTCTTTCCTCCCTCGTGTTGTACTACCACACCTCAATGCTCCAGAATAGCCAACTCCCTAAATGTATGCTTTTTTCTGAATTCTTATGGAGAGGTAAGGCTGTAATCAGTTTCATACACCGCTTCTGCATTTTTACTTAGTTTAGTTTTTACTATTTATTGAATAATAACAGTGTGTCAGAGGGTTTTGTTCACAAGTAATTTCTTTGATTCTAAGACCTGGTAAGAACCAGATAACCAGATGATCCCTTTTTTATATTACGAACTTATACATAAAACCTTAGAATTAAATAGAAGGTGTACTTTGATGTGTTTAATGTTTTGATATTCTTTCCTATCTTCAGGCTTCAAGTGAATGAGCAGCTACAAAAACATATCGTCTGTAGAGCTGCTAAATGGTCTTGTGTTTAACTAAGTCATGTTGTTCATAATGTAGCTTATGATATTGATATTAAGGAAAATGATGTAATTACTGTTAGTAGTAATGAGATCATATGACGATGATGATGATGATGATGGTGATGATGGTGATGATGATGATGATGATGATGATGATGATGGTGATGATGGTGATGATGATGATGATGATGGTGATGATGATGATGATGATGATGATGATGGTGATGATGGTGATGATGATGATGATAATGATGATGATGGTGATGATGCTCAGGGAAAAGTATAAACGTGCCAAATTCAGAGGATTTTTAAGGATGGGTTTTGTGTAGCCATGCCGGCTGCTTTTTAGTGATGCTAATGCTGTAGGTCAGTCTTTAGTGAGCTTGAAATATGTGGTTTCAAGTAAAATATTTAACTGCATTTAATGTCGGAGTTCTACAACTTTTGTTTCAAACAATCATGTCCTCAGGATTAAATGTACTGTTTTTCTGATCCCTCAATTTTTTGACCAAATGACTACAAATCTACCAGCATTTTCACCAGCATCATTTGTATTTTGGGTTTAGGGCCAATTGATAATGGAACAGGCGATATACTTTTCATGTTTTTTTGAATGGCTGGCTGTATCATGTATGAGCCATTAACTTTCCAGCCAAATAAAGACACTGCTCCTATAATGAGAGTAAGTATTGTCTGTAATTCAGACCTTTGTTTGAGTTACATACTGTAGCATCATCACTGTTTTGGGAATGTCAACCAAGTTTTTTTTTGGAAACGATAGGCAGCTGTTCTGACCAATGAGAAGAGAGTGGAGCTGTTAGGACAAAGGTATTTAAGAAAAAGAAAAAAGCTATAATAAAACCCTTAAAGGTGGTATAGAAAATCTTCGTGGCAATTCAGAAAGCGTTAGCAGGTTTTTGAATAAAGCGCATGCACAAGACCAGTCTATTTGATTCCCAACCCCCCTCCTGCTATGCCTTTAAGGGCGTTTTCACATATGTGGCCGTGCCAGAAAACGGCCAGAGAAAAATGCAAATTTTTTCAATTCACATGTTGCGGGTCTCAGTCCGTACTGGACTCGAATGACTGACTAGACCAAAACAGCAGGTGGCGGTATACAAACATTTTGTAGCTAGAGAATGAGAGGTACCGACGTCATAAAACGAGCGACGGCCTAGAATGACAACAAACGAAGAACTTGTTAGCAACAATGGTCCGTTGTTCGAATTAAGATGTTGAAAACGATGCCCTGCTCATCCAGCGAGTTATCCGGTCACGAATTCGAGCCCATAGAGC
>JAPMNP010669954.1:0-11773 GCA_029874935.1 Atherina boyeri | reverse complement strand
TCTATCTATCTATCTATCTATCTATCTATCTATCTATCTATCTATCTATCTATCTATCTATCTATCTATCTATTTTGTTGTTATTCTGTATCTAGATTTTTCTCTTTTATAAACCCGGTGAAGGCCATGTGAGTTTTAATATCTATTGATATGTGAAATCTTTTCACATATCAAGCATTTTTTCATACGACAAAATACTGCATCTGACACTTTGTGTACTATATCACCAAACTCCAGGTAAATTAAGTTCACACGTTCTTTGGCAACTCCCTGTCTCAATTTTAAAAGGTCACCGGAGACCAAACTATAGAGAGAAAAAAAAAGGTCAGGAGGAATCGACCTGCCTCCAACCTGCTGGGAACATAACTGATGATGACATCAGCTGACTTTACTTGTATACAGTCAGGTAAGTGCATGCGAGTGCAGGGGTTTCTCTTTTTAATCATCTTTTGGGTCATCTTTTCTGTCAAATGAAAAATATTCTTTTCAGATCAAATCCATGCTGGCTTCTCTTTTGTAAGATATGGGCTCCCTCAGGGTTAAGTTTTGGGCCCTATTCTATTTTCTTTTAACATGCTTCCTTTAGGGCATATAATTCAGAGACATGTTGTTTATTTTCTTTATTATGCCGAGTTCACTTCATAAATGCAAAATGGTAGAAACAGATTACTTGTTCTAAATTATATTCAGGCAAAACCAAGATCATTATAATCGGTTCCCAGTAAGTGGCTGAACAAATCTTTATATCAGCAAGGCTCCTGCGAAGATCTCTGGTATTTAGTTTGATAATACTTTCAGTCATGAGCAACACATTACAACATCTGTATAGTTTTGTTTTAATCAACTAGAAATAATTTGAACAAGCCAAGTTATTCTGTGTTTTAAGCACACACAGACATCTTTTGATCTCCTCACACCTCGACTATTGCAGCAGCGTCAGCACTAGCTTCAACCAAAAATCGAATAATCAGCTCCTGATTGTGCTGAACTAAACTGGCAGAATTTTAAATGAAATCAAAATAAATTTATTTAAATGCACACAGAATAAAGCATTGTTGGCCAAAATACTGCACAAATTAACAGGCAATTGTAGATGTTAAAAGAGATCAATTTGCTTCATTTCAAATTGACTCCCAGATTTCTGGCCTGGATTGAAAGATTCAAAGTCAAAGTCCCTGTAGACCTGTTGAACAAAGAGGGGGAAAAATGAGTCCATCACACCTGTTTAGCCTTCTTGCACCATCATCAAGATTCAAAACTGACTTTTACGCTTCTTTGTGCCCTCTCAACTTCGTATTTATCTGACCTTTTAGTATCGTATGAGGTTGCACATAGACCGACATCCGCAGCCAGTGGACACCAGAGGTGACAGGACATTTGCGGTCAAAGCCCCTAAGCTGTTCAACTGCCTGAGGAAATCACATCAGCAGAGCTAAATCTCTTTTTATAACAAACTTTTCTGAAAACCTTTCCTTTAATTTTTTATCATTTATTTTCCCACTTCCTTTTTGGATGATAATACTACTCATTGGGATTTAAAACGGTTTGACTGTCATCAGGATAAGTTTAGGTTTAGTTTAACATAAGATATTGTAATACCCTTTCAAAGGAATTAAGCACAACTGTGTGTGTGCTGCTTGCTTCAATTCTCGTTGGAGGAACAAAAGAAAAAGCTCTTGTAAGCCTTACCATTATTGATCTGGAAAACATAAAGAAAAGGTCTCTTTTATGTGGTTTATTTTGCCTTGTTGCACAATACCCCTCGTACCACATGATGGCACTACTGCATCAGCATTAGCAGTCAGCATTTTAGGCCAAAGCAAGATGGAAACTATGTGTGCAACAAATGTAGGTGGGGGGGGGGGGGGGTTGTTATTATGATTCAGCTCCTTGCCACAGGAGAGAGACCTCTCAGAGGCGCACTGGATATTTTTCAAAAATGGATGGAAAAGCAGCAACAAACGAAAAGCCTGTGGGTATTCTGAATTTGATTTAGTGGCTTAATTCTCAACTGAGACAGAAAAAAGGGGGAGAAAAACATCCAGCAGTTCATAGATTGGTGCGGTAAATTACATGTTTAAGGGCAACAAATTACTACCTGAAACGCCTGTTTACTGTTTCACATCACCTGTCCCCATGCATCCATGCATGTTGTTTGTTGCTCCTTTGCTTTCGTCTGTCAACATAGTTGACTCCAACTGGGGTCAATTCATGAGGATAAATTGATATTTATGCGTACAAAACAGCAATTACTGTGCTCACATGTCTCCTATACTTTGGCAAGGAATTATCCAGAGACATGAAACAATGTTTGACAGACAGTATGACTTTGTCAAGACCTGTTTCAAGTTAATGAAGTTCTGCTGTACAAAAAAACTGACCCTTTTCTCTTTAATCTGAACCATGACTGAGAGTTACTGAATAAGCAGGTCTTCACAGCTCGCTGGATGTGATTATGTGTAACCTTTACTGCAGTGCTTTATAGCTGTGTGACTGATGACTGATCCAGGAGCCCTGTCCACTTAGGTTTGCCTCTGCTTTTAACAAATGTAAATGGATGAGCTTTGCATCAATGTCTCCCACAGCTTACATGTGCAGATGGAGAAATTGCATCATGTACATTTACAAGAAAACTGATTGCTGTAAACTTGCTCAGCCTTTAAGTTGCACTTTATTTATGGGTCCTTGGTAAAGATGAGTAAAAGAAAAGACCAAAAAATACAGCAGATGGAAATGACCTCCTCAACCTTTTTGTGGTCTTTTTGTGTCCCTTTGCAATTAGTAGTCTGTCTTCATAGTACTTTTTCTGGTCATTTTGCGTCATCATTTTCAGATGTTTTTAGTGGTTTGTTGGGTCTATTGTGATATTATGCGTCCATTTTCAGTCACTTTGCAACTATTTAAGTAAGCTCTATCGCTTAATTTACTTTCATCGCTTTGGTCCACTTATTTTCCTTCCCGCCGCTTAGTTTGCATCTTCTTTTACTGATTTTTGCATATTGTTTTCATTGTCAATTCGATATAATCAATTTGTATAGCACCAATTTGCAACAGGAATCCTCTAAGGGCAATTTACAGAGAAAGTAAACAAGTCTAATTCAAATCCAATTAAACACAGGACAGAGACACAAACAAGCACAAAAGGCCACGGATATCGACTATGGGAAGGTTGACAGCAGTAAAGTCATTTACATATATGGAAAGTAAAGACAGCAAAGTGGGGAAAGATGTCCATTGGAGCAGGGGTTCCCCCAATAGCCCAGCCTCATAGACAACGGGGTGGCGAATGGTCACCTCAGCCTTAACTACAAGCTTTATTAAAAAAAAGGGAGAAGTCTCTATTGTTGTTTAGATTTTGCAGTCATTTTGCATGTCTCTGCAGTAGTTTTGCATCCAGTGTCCTTTCCTGCTGTCCTTTTGTGCGTCTCTGGGGATTAATCTGTGTTTGCATTGGGTTTGTATCTGTTTATTTGTATTCATTTTGCATCCCCTTGTGGTTGCTTATGTCTTATGATTTGCATCTATTTCTTTGTCTACATCTTTGCAATCCATTTGTGTTTGTTGCATTTCTTTTTAGTGGTTTGCACCTTTCTCTGCTTTTTTTTTTTTTTTAAAACACAAAAAAAAACTTATATAGTTTGCCTCACAATGTTGGCATTTGGTAGATTTGTATAGTTCTGTTACACATTTTTCTGTTGTGGAAGAAATGATTTGTTATTACCAAGTAAACACTTAGTCAATGAGCCACAAGTCAAATAACTGTCCTTCTGGACAATATTACAAAACTGATTGTTCATATATCGAGCATATATGACAGAAGGCAGCCCAATCTAAGTGCATGTCATTATGTAAAGCGTAGAAAGTGATGTCCACAACGTATCTAAGTAACACACACTGTACCGAGAACAAGATTTACGTCAACATGGTCTTCTTACGATAAAACAGTTTGTCTTTTTACCCATGCTGTCCGTTTTCTACATCTTCACTTTATTGTTCCCAGTTAAGTAGCCTACTCAAAATCCAATCCATGTCATAATTAGGAAAATAGGGCTCATCAGAAATTACCTTAATAATGGAACATTTCTGTGTGCTTATAGCACCCATCTCATATTCCCAACTGCATTGAAAACAAACAAAACCAACAAAACAACAACAACAAACCTTGGATGTCAACATTATTCAGGTTTTCTAATTAGTGAATTGAGAATAAATTGAAGTATGCTGATTAGGTTGAGGACAGGGAAAATGCGAGCAGTCATCAAAACAGATGAGTGATGGAACAGAATGCAGCTCTGGGGAAGCCAAAAGGTAATACCAATAAGAAAAATAAGCACTGATCACACTGCGGTGTGCAGGACGTGGCCAAAAGATTTCACTCTGCGGCATCTTGGTGCCAGTCAGAAGGTCGTGCAGAGTGTCACACATGAGAGGTTTGGGCCCTGCATCTCCAGCTGGCACCGAGTCTGTTACTTTATGAGCCCGACTGCAGTACAGCAACCTGACACTGGTGTGCGCACTGCAGCTTTCACTCCAAACGACTCACATTGGGGTCTGCAGCAGCTGAAATCAAGCCAGCCCGCGGGGGGAGCAACCAGACAGGAAGTCGGGCAGGAGAGCCTTCAGAATAATTGATACAATGAGTAACCTCTACACAAAATCATAGACTGTATACAGCAAACACAGCTGCTAGAAGCTATACGACTGATAAACTAGAATAATGTTAGAAAAAAAATATGAGCATACAATAAGGAAAATTATTATTTTAAACAACAACATTGACACAGGACAGTAAGTTTTGAACAGTTTTTTTTTAAATTGGCGTTTTAAAAGCAGCCCACAACAAATATTAACACGACCGAGATAATTTAAATTAATCCATTTGTAATGTTTAACTCATTATACATTTGAAAACGTTCACGTTTACCTGCAGCTAATCAACCAACAGTTTATAAATCCTACAGCGCCTTTTAATTGGAAAATCTAAAACCGGATGTTTGTTGCTCCCTCCTTTTTACTCCGTGTTGACACCGGCCATTCAGTAGATCCCTACAGAGCAGGTTGGACTGCCGTATTCAGACAACCAAGCTCCTTCAGTTCCTGTTTCCGCTGCAGCCTTTCTCCTCAGTTTTCCGGAGCAACAAACCCCGGTTGCCTCTGCGTCAACACCGCAGCCGCTGTTGGATGCCTCTGAAAGCCGGCTTGTCACACCGAGGTAGGTGAGAATAAGCCAGCGTGTGTACAGCGGAAACTTAGGCGCAGGAGAGACAGTCGATTCCCCCCTACTACACCCCGGCCTGTTGACTGCGCCGCTGGTGAGATTACTGTTACCAAATAGCGGTAATGGTAGTTAAGCATATCTGGTCTAGTTATATCGGCGCCGTTATGGGGATGTATTGGCTCATCTTGGCAGGGGAATGTGCTATTGCTACTCCGGTCCGTTACACTCCTTTAAACTACCCCTTATTGTCCTTTGTTTCTTGCAGAGAAAACAAGGTTACACAAAAAGTGTATCCACGTTAAGACTTGCAATTACCACGAAGCACCGGTTAAGACCGCATAATTACCTAAAGTAGGGTGCGTGAATGAACGTTTATTTATCATCAACAGGGCATCAACAGTGCTAGAAGCGTGTAGCCTCTAAGCTAGCTGCACGTCTGTGCGCGGATGGTTCGTGTTCTCATGAGTTCCTAGCAATTACTAAAAGTGAAACTCAAATTCACACCTGAAGGGAAAACAGACACACGACACTGGAGGTGTTTGCCAAGTACATGTCTATTCTCTCGTGCCTTCTGCTTCGTCGTTATTAGAGTGGCGGGCACATCAGCAGCTGCCAGTGTGTCAGCCTCATCGCTGCTGCCAGTATCAAGAATGGCTTTGCAGTAATCACCACTGCCAGGCGTGAGTTTGTTTTCTGTGTGGTTCAGGAGGAATACGCCCTCTGATATGTGATGATTAGATGAAATTACTTTCGCATTACATCAGGGCAGTGAGAGGGTTGCCTGATTTCTGTTTTCTCCCCCATCCGCCCCTTTCTCTCTCTCTCTCTCTCTTTAACGCACAGTTTGCTAAGCTGATGATAGTGTATATGGCAAGTACAGATATCATACAAAAGGTCCCCACCTGGATTTAATTAAGCAAATTATCTAAGATTGCTAGATTTGGTCAAATCTAGGTTAAGCAGCATTAGATGCCCCCCAAAAATGGGGTCAACTGACTAACTGAGGTTTTTCCATCATTAGATTTTATTGAATTTTTTTCTGTCTGTCTTTCTTCCCTGATGGCACAGGCATATTCCAAGATGACAATGTCAGGATTCATCAGGCTCATGTGATGAAACAGTGGTTCAGGGAGCATGAGACATCATTTTCACTCATGGCTTGGCCACCAAAGAGTCCAAACCTTTAACTCCCTTTGATAATCTTCAGGATGTGCTAGAGAGAACTTTACACAGCGCCCCCGACGCAAGATCTTGGAAGAAATCGGATGACATGAGGCTCATCAAAACAATGTTGCAGAAAGTGTGGGTCGTAATCAAAGCTAAAGGTGGTCCAGGGAAATGTTAGTATGATGCTTTTCTTTTTGTGTGGTTTTGTTTTCAGTGAAAGTTAACTGATTGAGTGTGGGTGTTGGGTTCAACTCCCAGCAGGAGTGCCCATTACAGGATGCATGCCTTTGATGTCATGTAAAAAAGCGCCACAGAATGGCTTGTGGTGAATTTTAAGGTCATTGCAAATTTAATGCATGGGTGGGTGCAATGTTGTCATGATCACAGCACTGAGGCTTGTCAAAGAAGAGTATAGAAAGGGGCTGTTTCTAACCTCATTTGATATGACAGAGTGAGTGGAAATTAAGTGCATTGTCTTGTTGCTTTTTCATGAAACCAACATGTGACACAGATGAAGTATGACTCCTTTTTCTTTTTCTTTTTTTTCTCCGAGCTACGCTATATAGCTTAATGTATGCAGCTGTCATCACAACACATGTTTCAGCTTTGTGAAACACAGCGATTTTTCTGTCCATGACGGCATGTTGTCTGACAGTAAATTATTGTACAGTGCCACAAATATCCCATCTCTTCGATCCAATTCCATATACATTGTGCTCTCATTTGAATTGGAGCTGCTGGCGAAGCGGAAACTCATCACCTATGGACAACTAATTCATCATTAATGTTATCTTATAAAGTCTGCCTTGGTAACCGGATGAGCAGATTGATTGAGTTGGTAGCCCTAATCCATTCATGAATAAGTAAACAGGCAAATATTGTCTGTGTCATGGTATGAGAGCTCTGTCTCGGATTTCAGTTACAGTGAGTCTGCTGCTTCAGATATACGTCTGTTTGAATTTGAAACGCTTTAAACTTTCAGGGGCCAATTATTTTACATAAAGAAAAGTGACTCATTATTTGGCAACAGCTTGCTTTGATCAGGTCTGCCATTTTTGGACTATTGGGTGGATTGAGTCATATCAGCCAAGTGCAAATAATTACATTAGAGTAGTTCCTTCAAGGAAGTGTAAATTTGGGTGAAACAGTTAAATCAAAAGGCAGCGACAAGGCTCAAAGTGACCCTTGAAGTTTTCTTGTCAGTTTTTTTTTTTTTTTTTTGGAAAATGCCACCACTGGTTGACACGCTTCAGCTTGTCTAGTTGATTACATTGGAGAAAAGAGTGACTTTTCCACCATGCAGGTTCTGAGACGCATGAGACTGCATCTGTAATGCAGGAGAAAGCAGCCACTCTCACTTCAGCTGATCAATTTTCCTTCATTTTCCTCCCTCTTTTTCTCTCTCTCTCTCTCTGCCCTTTGTGCCTCCACCTTTCATGCCTCACACCACTGTCTGTCTTCATTTTTGACTAATGAGTTCATTAAACATATTAGCGTTGCTCTGCCAAAGACGTTGGATGCGGAGCGGTGACCAAAAAAGGGTGGTGACTCATTTCATAGTTGAACCTGTATTCAAAATGTATGCATTTGTCACGTGGCAAGCACTGTTTTCTGCATTTGGTTTAGTGCAGCAACTCGCAGCCAAGTGGAGTTTTATTTAAAATAGCATTTGAATTTGTTATTCATTTAATTTCTGTCTGCAATACCAGCCTGTCACCTGCACAGCAAGCGCCTCTGTTTGCATGAAAAGCCATTCTAATTTCAAGCATCACAGTGTTTTGGCTCAGTGTACAGTGTGTGTGTGTATAATGCTTGATATTGGCTTCAGTGTACTGTGTATACATCCCCTTTCCCGACTTGTTGTCCCAGATATATCCCTCCTATTTTTTTTTCCAAAAATGTCAGATGGATGAGGGAGAAGGAAAGTCTGAATAAAGCTGTGAAAGAAATGAACAACACATTTTGAAGACATGTTTCCAGTTTTGGGGGCCTCATTGCTACAAGCACAAAGAACGCTGAAGTGAAGACTATATGAGACACAGAAATGCTTGTTGCGAGCTCTGGTAACAATGTTACCGAAAGAGGAAGGCTCATCTGGAAGCATTGTTTTGTTGGCATTGTTAATCTCCGTGCAGGGTATTCTGATCCCAGACAATAAACTGTAAATAGAGCATAAGCCATAGAAAAGAAGCTTTTTACCTTTTGTTGTTTCTGTTGGGAGGAAAGGAAGGACCAAAATGGTTATATAAGGATGGGTACCTGTACATGCCCTTTTCTGAGTTTACTCTGAGAGTCTTGATCTTTCAAGACAAGATTGATTAAAAAAAGCTTAATGACCATGGTTTAGTGAGCCATCTCAATGTTGGCATTTTTCATTTGAAATTGGTGTTTGTTCACTTGGTCATCCACCCTTTAAAGGAAAAGTACTGCTTTTTGTTGTGTTTTTTGTTTTTTTGATTACCTGTTTACCTTATTTATAGCATGAAATGTGCTCATAAACTCCAAAATTGTCCCAGGGCGTTTATGAGCACATTTCATGCTATAAATATCTCCCGATAGATCCATTGCGCTGGTGTACTTATCTATTCAATGGAAGTTGTCTGGGCAACGGCATTTAAGCCTCTAAATAAGACATTATCTGCCACAAAACACCTTAATTTCACCAGTGTTTAGTTATTAGTTGCTTTACTATCCCTCTCTGCCTTCAGTGTGGTTTTGTTGTCATCCAAAACCATAGATATAGAGACACAAACCGGTTACGACAACGACAATACATACGAAAGTGCCTCTTATTATGCTGTTGCCCTGACAACGCCAGCGCGATGGATCCAAATATCTCCAGATAGACTTAAAGTAACTCCAAAATTGTCCAGGTGAGTTTATGAATGTATTTCATGCTATGAATAAACTCCCGGTTCAAAAAACAGTACTTTTTCTTTTTAAAGCATTTTTAAGCCATCACTTTCAAAATTTGATAATAAGATAGATGTAGAACTTCTTAGCCAGAAAAGGTAGTCGATGTTAAGTCAACTACTTGCATGTTATGTGTGCAGCATAAATGTAGATGTTTGCCGAATGAAGTCCTTCTAAAGGGCAAAATCTGTAGGGAAAAAAAAGACCCTTCTGCATCACTCTTCTCCTGCTGTCATCTTGCCAGAAGGCCATTATTATCTGTATTGTAAGACAGAGTGCCTGTCTAGTGATTGTACCAGCCAATCACAGGGCCAGTGTGAGGCAGGTTTCCATGGAGAATACTGGACATGCCTGTGAGACTGCTGAAGCTCAGCTTGAACAGGCTAGCCTGATCCAGGCTGATACCATTCTCTGGTAGGTGACAAAAAAAGGCCCCAGAAGTGCTGTCCTGTTGTTTGCCTGTCTAAATGTCTTGCTGTTGGCCAAACTGTCTAACTTGGTGTTTAAAAACCAGATTGAAGAAGGGAAGTTCTGAATAGGAAATCGGTGAGATGGGCACAATAGGAACTTTGCCCAGCAGACATGTAGCATCAGATTAGATTTGTGTAGAAACTGTATCTAGACATGATAATGCCTCAGCTGCTGCTGTCTTTGCAGGGATTTGGTGGGTGTTTGAATGCTTGCTGATTTTGGGTTGTGGGGTAATTCTGAGTGTGCCCTGCCTCTGTTTCTGTCGACCCAGTCACAGATCCTGACCCGGATTCCACCTCAAACAGTCTGCTGCCCTGGCTCTGTTTGGCCCTGCAGCCAGGCTGCCCAGCATGCTGTGCACACACATCAGAGAAGATGTGTATTTTTGTGCATATCTCAGGGAGTTATTACTACTGCAGCCTGAGTTGGGAAGTGGGTCTTCTTGGCTCATTGGAGCTGTCCAGAAATAGACATGTACCCATCAACATGCAGCACTTAGATTCCTTCCTTTCTCTTTTTTTTTTCTCCCATCCTTTTCTGTTCTTTTAACTCAGTTGTTACACTGTCTCCTGTGTGGCTTTGCATTAATTTGAGTCCCACTATATATATTTAATATATGTATTTATTCTGCTTTTGTAACACTATACATGCAGAGTCACAAGACGAATGAAAGTTTTAAGCACCTCCTCTGCATAGAGAACTGAATTCATACGGGTATGACACAATGAGAATTTTTAGCTCATCGGAAGTTGCTCAAGGATTCACTGTGGGACACAAACGGTGCCCCAAAGCCTCCCACATCGCCACAAAATCCCCTGATGCTCAGTATCCATGGCCCTTCAAAGAGCATTTTAGCCCCTGAGAGTCCATGGCTCAGGCCAGGATCACAGCAAGCATGGAGGGCTGGAGGGATTCAGAGATGCTGCTAAAAAATCTCTGCCTGACAAGATACTGGGTTATCCAGTGGCACCCTACAGCGTCTTACTCAAAGCAGCATCTGAATACTTTGTTATCCATGTGCTTTCTCCATAAACGGTCTCCTTGAAAGTGCAACCCACAGTAGTGGATATGTGGGACAAAGGTTTGGAGAAAAGGCAAAGCAGATTGGAGAAAAAATTAGAGATGAGTGGTTGTAATTGAGACAGCTGTGCAGCTTGAGGCGCAAGCACTCAGATCACCCACAATCATCCCCTCTCTACCCACTCCAAAACACAAAAAAAGGGCCAGAGAGCCAGATGCTGGACATTAGGATCACAGTGACAAATGCCCAAAGTCGCTCTGGGATCAGAATGCACAGGCCCACAAAGACACACACACACACACACACACACACACACACACACACACACACACACACACACACACACACACGACCAGAAAAGAACACAACTATGAGCTCATCTGACAGAATGGGTACATTTACCCACACTCTGTTAAAAAGGTTGTTTGACAGGCCTGCCTCTACATGGGGGTTTTTTGATATTCTGTTTTCAACACGTAGCCAACATTCTCAGCATCCACTCACCTTCTACCCACACATATGCTGAATGCCCTCCATTTAGCCCGGAGTATCTGATCCGGTGCTCGGCAGTATCAGGTGGCCTGTGTATGACCTTACCACTGGTCCAGAGAGAGTTCAACCCCAGGCCCCTGGAAAGTGGGACCTGGATGATGATGAAAGGTGTGCTTTATCCTGCTCACAGGCAGGGGGCTGTTTGTGCCACTCAACTCTGCCGTGCTTCCTGGACGCTGTATTTGCTTTGGTTTGGGGTGGGAAAGTGTTTGTGGATTATTGGTGTTACAATATTGATCCTCAAGGGGTAAATTAATCTCTATGACCTCCTCTGAGAGAGGCCATAATGTAAGGGCAGCTGCACTGTGCGGCCATTGTAGCTTGGAGAAATTCAGGGTTTAGTTTAGCGTTAACCCCACCCCCCACCTTTTTGATTCATTTTCCAAATTCACAGGAGGTGAGGTGGGTAATAAACTCATATCCATCTCCAT
>JAPMNP010669941.1:0-10657 GCA_029874935.1 Atherina boyeri | reverse complement strand
CTGCTGCAGAACCAAATCTGCAATGTGAAGGTCTCTGGACAAGATGATAGGTTGCTTGTTGTTCTCTGGCATAGCATGGGCTTTTCCACTAGGGTTTTCCTGGGCCAAGTAGATACCTTGTTGAAACCTATTCCACTTAGGTTCCAAGCAGGCTGAGTTGGGACGAAGACATGACGTTTGCAGATGCAGGTCACTGATTGGCCAGAGTGTCTTCACAGCAAATATGAATCACACCTCGCTGTATGACTTTAGGCTCTTGTCTCAGTGTTCAGGAAATCCACATTGCATGTCTAAAGTGATATAAACAATTGTATACACTATCATGTCGTATACAAATGTCATCTCAGAACATCCAAGCCGCCTTGCTACAGGGACCCCACACACATCAGACAGTCCTCAATTGTAATGGAAACCCACCTATACTGTGTAGAGTAGAGCGGGGTAGGTACCAGTGGAAAAAGGGGCTTTAGATACAGAATAACACGGTAAGAAAAACCGTGAGCTCTCCTTCCCTACATTCCTGCAGCAATCAGCAAAACAAAAAACCCTTTTACTGCCCTCTCGCAGTCTGCTGTAAACCTCATTAAAAGGTACAGGCACTAATTATTTTCCTGCCTTTTTGTAGCATTTCACACATATAACATAATTTGGATCAAATATTCAAGTTACCGTACTAACAATAATAAAGTAAATATTAACTTGGAATTAAACAAGAGTTTAACAGTTTTCAAATATGATTAAAAAAAAAACTGGAATCAAATTTTAGCATAACAGAATATTAACTTAAATCACCACTAATGCTGCACTACTGCACCTAAAGATATAGTCAAAAATAAAATGGCACAAATGATTTATTCAATCTAAAATTTCACATAAATAAATTCAGAATTCTTTTCCACACATTATCTTGTTTATTTTGTCTGCCTTATAAAATATTTGGATCTGTTTTTTTATTCTCCAGGTGCCATTCTCTAATTGCAGTGAGGACTGTGAACCTGGCACAAGAAAGGGAATCATCGACAGTATGCCCACATGCTGCTTTGAGTGTACTGAATGCTCAGATGGAGAATACAGTAATCATAAAGGTATGGAGATGCATCCTGTTCATAATCTATATAGTAATATTCATTACTGTTTCAGTTTTAAAAACATAAATGATCATAATTTGAGTTTATTTTGTGTGTTTACACAGATGCCAGTGTTTGCACCAAGTGCCCAAATAATTCCTGGTCGAATGGAAACCACACATTCTGCTTCTTAAAGGAAATCGAGTTTCTCTCCTGGACAGAGCCATTTGGAATAGCTTTGGCCATATGTGCTGTGCTGGGTGTTTTCTTAACAGCTTTTGTAATGGGAGTCTTTGTCAAATTTCGCAACACCCCAATAGTAAAGGCCACAAACCGAGAACTTTCCTATGTCCTGTTGTTCTCCCTTATCTGTTGCTTCTCCAGCTCTCTGATTTTTATTGGAGAGCCCCAGGACTGGACTTGTCGTTTACGTCAGCCCGCATTTGGGATTAGTTTTGTTCTCTGCATCTCCTGCATCCTCGTAAAAACTAACAGAGTGCTTTTGGTGTTTGAGGCCAAGATTCCTACAAGTCTCCATCGTAAATGGTGGGGATTAAACCTGCAGTTTCTTCTGGTGTTTCTGTGCACATTTGTCCAAGTCATGATATGTGTGGTCTGGCTTTACAATGCCCCTCCTTCTAGCTACATGAATCATGACATCGATGAGATCATTTTTATCACATGCAATGAGGGTTCTGTGATGGCTCTTGGGTTTCTAATTGGGTATACATGCCTCTTGGCAGCTATATGTTTCTTCTTTGCATTTAAATCACGGAAACTTCCAGAAAACTTCACAGAGGCCAAGTTCATCACTTTTAGCATGCTTATATTCTTTATCGTTTGGATCTCTTTTATCCCTGCATACTTTAGTACTTATGGCAAGTTTGTTTCAGCTGTGGAGGTCATTGCTATATTGGCATCCAGTTTTGGAATGCTGGCCTGTATTTTCTTCAACAAGGTCTACATTATCCTCTTCAAACCCTGCAGGAACACCATTGAGGAAGTTCGATGCAGCACCGCAGCCCATGCTTTCAAAGTGGCAGCTAAAGCTACACTAAAGCATAACACGACTTCAAGGAAAAAGTCCGGCAGCATTGGTGGATCTTCTGCTTCAACTCCATCCTCTTCCATTAGCCTCAAAACCAACGGCAATGACTGTGACCCATCTTCCGGAAAGAACAGGCCAAGGGTGAGCTTTGGCAGTGGAACAGTTACTCTGTCCTTGAGCTTTGAGGAGTCCAGACGGAATTCTCTGATGTAATGCAGAAATTATCAGTGCGTCAAAACTTCAACTTCATTAGTTCCAGTTATTCAATTCATTATGTCGACTATGTGTGCATGCAAGAGATTAGTAGACTCAACTGTCTGTGGAAGCTCAGAGTGCCATAAGGTGCACAGCACAGAGTCCCATCGGCTGTGTTGTAGTCTGCTGGGGGAGCAGCATCAGTGGCAGGGATTCCAGCAGGAATACAAATCAAATTCACAAAAGGCAAAACAGTTATTGGCCTGAAACCTGGAGAGGATTGAATCACTGCACAAAATTATCTAAATTACATTCATACCATTGTCTCAGTGACACTTAATGAAAATTTGTTTTCAAGTCGATCTTTTCATTTCTAACTTTTGGTTCCATTTTTCACAATAAGGCATACTCCTTGCAGAAAAACTGTAAGCCCAGCTAGTACATTGTATTTGAATTCTCTGACTTTTATTAATCTTATCTCAAGCCTCCTTCACATTAAGTCTGCAAATACCGTAATTAGTAAAATATTTTGTACGATCAAAAACATCACCTCAGACCATTAGGCTTGCTGGTTTTTATTGGACGTAATAAACCCATTTCACTAATTAGAGCAAATACTAACAAATGGCAATACCAACTGACTTTTAGCTCTTCGGTAGCAGAATTCACTTTGGAGAAACAGAGCCGGAGCAGTTTGGAATGCTTTTGTAAGAATATGTTTGGAAAACTCACAGCTACTTTATATCTGTCTAAAACTCACAGCAAACTTGTAGGTTTTGAAAACTTTAAATCACTAAAGCATTATAACAAAATACCAACTAACAGTCCAGTAAAAACAAAAAAACAGAATACTTTTGAAACCATTGAACACACTGATAAAGATCTTAAGCCATTTCAGTGTTGATCTTTCGAAGAATATTTTCTGCCTGAAACTCATTTATCACAGGTCTCTGACTAATGCAAACAGTGCAGACCGGTCTCACATGTTAATGCTATTCTTGCAGTAAGCCTATACTACACAGTCATGTCTTTCCATTGTATAGGGGGCATAGAGAGGAAGGAGGAGCAGCTATCTGATTGTAAACTGTGAAAGCTGTAACTATTTCCTGAGTTGAGAAGAAGAGAATTTGTGGCTCAGATGACAGAACCGGCAAAGTACTACACCCCAAGCAGCTCCTTATTGTAGGCCAGCACAGGGAATGTGTTCATAATTTTTTTTTTTGGTTTTGTAATGGCTTACTTTTGCTTATTGGTCTGCCTACCTGGGTGAGAGTGACTCATTAGCTGATGTCTGTTAATAACAGGGCCCAGTTCTCTAAGTCTTGGAGCACTGGACCCATTGCTGCTACTAACTCTTTCTTCCCTCTACTGCTGGAGGCCTAACAGTCCTGTTTGTTTGGTCCCCCTAACACCATACATCTACACAAACCCTTACTATTATGCACATCCTACACTACTCACTTACTGATATTCCACTTGCCATCTATTTAGTCTTACTTGTGATTTTAATGTGTTGCTGTTTGTTTAATAAAATGTTTAACTGGCTGCTGGGGAAGGTGTATTTTCACTTTTGTCATTACTTTATGGGCTAGGTTGTGAGCACTGAGACTGTGTGCATGCAAAGTATAAGCAAGCTCTACCCTGACCATTTTGTTGTTGTGACTGGCATCTAATGTGTGGTGATCTGCACTAGAAAGAGAGATCCGCAGAACTGACAATCTCCTTCTCAAGGCCAGAAATATAACTGGCCAGACTCGCAGAGGTGGAAGTAATTAATTACAAATATTCAGATTACTGTAATTAAGTATATTTTTAGGTTACTTGTACTTTTATGAGTAGATTTTTAAGTCAGTACTTGTACTTAAGTATTCATTAATCCATGTAATCTACTAAGTTACTTTGAAAATCCTATTTGAGTACTAAGTACAATTTTAATCAATATCCAAACCTTTTATCTGCATTTTTGTAGCCAGTAAGGTGATTTGATAGCAAATAAACCGATGAAAACTGGGTCATGAAGATGAAAAACAAAACAAAACAAAAAAAGGACTTTAATGATTGATCTTTAAATAAAGAATTTACCGTTTAAAAATGTATTAATTGATATTTAATCAATAGTCGTGGCTCCCCGTGTAATTTAGTTTTTTGCCTGCCAGAGATATTTGCTGAATAAGGAAATAAAAAATTAAAATTAGGGAAAAACACTTGTTTTGTATCTTATCATTCATTAATGATCGATAGATTGTTGGTGTTATAACTTTTGGTAAAGGAATACACACAATTTCCAGCCCTAGTCTGGAGAAGTGACGGTGACATCAGTGGTTAAAAGTAACTAAAACTCTGAGTAGTTTTTTTTACGAATACTTTGTACTTTTACTTGAGTATTTCTCTAACACCAGTACTTTAACTTGTAATTGAGAAATATTTAAGCAATTTAACAGTACTTGTATGTGAGTACAGATTTTCCATTACATGCGACTTGACGAAATTAAGGAGTTTGTAAACATGTGACTTCCAGTGAAGCTGCTTAAATACTGAGAAAAGGAACAGTAATATTAATCACGGCCTCTAAGGAATATTAACAAAACAAATAGTACAATGAAATACTCACATTATATTAAGTATATCTAAGACTATTAAAAAAAATAAAAGAAGAAGATGTCAGCGGCTCAAGGAAACTGTTAGGGGGTTTTGGACCCCCCACGTTGCAGAACACTGTGGCAACATACTCAGATATCCTAAGTCATGGCTGATCTGAAGCAGGCAGAGGATCAGCTGGACAACCACTTCCTGAGTATGAGACCACTTTTACCCCCAGAAGAAAAAACACAGGCCTGCAGAGAAATCAGCATGTTGTCTAGGTCTGATCCCCAGCTTGAGATGAGGGAAAACTAAAAAAAAAAAAAAAATAATAAATCAGGAAGCATTGCATGCTGGGAACATCTGGTACAGTCCTTGTCCTTATTAGAAATTGAAAAACAGGAAGATGGCTTTGATTAAATTCTGCAGTTACAGTAAAGCAATGACACAAACATATATGTCAATTCCTATTTAACACAATGTGCACCGTTTAAAAAACTATAAAATAAAAGTAAAGATAAGTAATAATTAGTAAACAGGATTTTTAAACAGAAACATGCAATTATAATTAGCCCCAGATTACATTTTAGGTTTTGTTATTAGATTAGGGTTACATTGTCAAGAATTAGGCCATCTTGACTGCATTTTGTTTGAAATATGATTGTTAAAAAATAAATAAAAAACCAACAAAAGAAACCAACATGTATTTGTGGCAATAAATACAACTGCTAAATGTGTTCTGTTGCAAACCAAAAATATTTTTTTCCTCCAAAGTTTCCTGTTTTGTTTATGGTGACAAGAAAGAATATGTGCCTATGTTACTGATACAAACAGACATCAACAGGAAATACATAATCACCATCATCATCATCATCATCACTGTAACAAATAAAAACAACAAGTTTGACTTGTTGTTTATTTTTCATACTACTACCTATCATTACCTATCATCTTGTAAAAAGTCTTGGTAGCTCATACTGTATATACGGAGAGCAGAAATATATTTTGGCCTAGAGCCATCCAACAGCAACTAAATCTTAAATTAAATTATTTGGTTCGCAGGAAGTCAGCGCAAGGATCTGAGAAACAGAGTAATATGTTCCCTTTTTGGGTGGCTTTATGAGGACAAACCTGGAAGCTGGGAACAAATTTTTGAACACCATCTTTGGTTTCAAACTCAAAGACAATTTTCAGATTTATCTTTATTCAACGGAATAAAATGATGACACATCCAAATATTGATTTGACCAAGGCACACACGTAAGCTTTGTATAGGACCTTAATCCCCCTGGTGAGACAGTAAGGTTGAGTGTCATCAGATAAGATATAGCTATAGTGTGTTTCAGTGATCTAAGTTAGTGGGAGCATCTATGCTGCACATCATGGGAAGGGAGCCTTGGGAAACGTCATGTCACCTTTGATTGAGTAGGCTATATCAGTTATTGGCTGACACAAAAAAAAATCCAAACATCCCAGACTCCAACATATTGTCAACTAGGCTAATTTGGGCAACTGCAAATGCTGAATCATTTTTTATAGCACCTATGTTTGAATCTTAAGTAGTCCAAAAATATAGGCATAGGCTTTTTTCATACATGTATTACGTTATTTGTTGTAAATATACTATATTACTGAATATAGGCTACATTTAAAAAAAAAAAAAAAAACAAAGATCCTGTTGCAGGCTGTAACAGTAAGCTATTCTGAGCTGTGTGAATTGGAAGATACTTTGGAATTTAAGATGGAATACGATCATTAACAGGCACATACGTTTTTGCTCCTTATATTTCTTGTGACTGTGGGACATTACCTCAGTTAAGGGATGATGGGAGGTGTGGGTTTTTCCTTTCCCTTGGTTTTAATTTAGTTGTTGCTTTTGTTTTTAGCCTCTGTGAGGCACTTTGTGTTACTTTTGTAGTAGTATGAAAAGTGCCATATAAATCAAATTTAATTTGATTTGATGGACAAGGGACGAACATGACACGTCCTCCCACGATACAAAATAGAAAACCTCAATTTAGCACTAATCAGGATCTCTTTCCGGTCTGTAAGTGATCCCTTCATAATTCACACGTTCTGACCATAGACTGCAGCCTATCTGACAGCTTGGCAAAAAGCTTGTCTCTGGTCTTTTGATACAAATACATTAAAGATTATCTTTTTTTTTAACCAATTGTGAGATTGTCATTTTAATTGTTTGTTGTTGTTGTTTTTAGTCTGTTTTTTGGTTGTTTAAAAAAAAAAAAAAAAAATCCCTCGATGTTTATTGTGAAAGTAATTCGGATGTAGGCCTAAGCGGATGTGTATTGATACCAACTTAAGGCATTATTGTTTTTCTCCTAGAGTGTAAGTGTCATTGTAAATCTGTAACATTATTGCCTCCGTTTCTGCAGACGCGCTGGGTTCTATGTCCCTGAAATTGTGCCAAACTGTGTGAGGCTTGCTTGTGTGTTGCTATTATTATGCTAAAGTATAATGTTTTGAGAACACCATAGACGTTACATCCGCATTCGTCAACTACTGGCAGGTGAGTCGGTACGACTGAGCACAGCTGCAGAGAGTAAACGGGATAAATGTTAACTTACGTAAGACAGTAATCAAGAAAGCAATGGGCTACTTGTGTTTTTAAAACTGCGTTTGCGTCAAGTCTTGTCTTTGGTAACGGTAAAAACAAAAGCCAGTACAAGCTAGCATCCGTTAGCTCATGTTTACAACAACTCTACAGATAAGATGCTGAAGCAGAGAGAAAAATAACACGTGTTATGGTTAGATACAAAGCAGAATATCAGTTTTATTCTTAAGTAGGCTATGTTTTCCTGTTATCAGCAGCATTTAAGACTTGATACCAACGACTATCTGTCTGTTGAAGTTTAGAATGTGTTGAAATTAACACTCTTTATATATATATATATATATATATATACATATGTATGTGTGTGTGTGTGTGTGTGTGTGTGTGTGTGTGTGTGTGTTTGTATTAAATGCTGTTGGAAATGCATTTATTGTTTCCAGCTTCTGAACTGAGAAGATTCTGATGTGCTCTACAAAATTATTTGAAGTAGCAGTGTTGTAGTAACAATTTAATCAACTATAAGATCTTATGAGATACGAACTGGGTTTACAGACGAGGGCTCAGTTTCATGGTGTACAAAAGAAGAAGGGTGAGGCTTGATAACCTGGTGTACAGTTACTTAAAGGTATGGCAGAAAAATTTCCTGACATTCAGGAAAGAACTGCCCTCTCCACTTTAAAAAAAAAAGTGCATGCACAACACTGGTCTTTTTTCTCTCTTCTGAGGCTTTTCTCTTATCATACACTTCAAATACACTTTTTGAAAAGTTTGCATGAACAGAAAGCGAAAACTATCCTAAAAAGAGCACATATGACAGTATTATGTAAAATTCTCCAGAATGATTGACAATTAGGAGGACCAATCGTGTTGATGATCCACCCGGAAGTAAAACATCCTCCGCCATACCTTTAAGATATATATGCCACTCAGTGTGCTGGCTCAGTTACATGAAACAGGATGACATTTTATGAAAGTAAAGAAAAGGAAAAAATACAAAAGTTTAACTCATAGTTACTAGATAGATGAGATGTTAAGGGATTTAGTTTTTCTTACACAAGTCTGGGCTACCCTTGTCAAAAAACTTCTGATAACTGTAAAAAGTTAGGTAATTCGTAAAAGGTCTTGCCACCAAAAGACAGAGCGCTGAAAGTCAAACATATTTCAGCAGCTTAGGCAAGGTAAGTGTTTGTCTTAGCTGTTTAGCTAAAGAAATGAAAAATTGTACATCTTGCATCCCTTGGAAATCAGATCATCAATTGCTTTTACTTTTGTTTCATTTTCATTCACCGTCAAAGATTTTTTAAAAATCTGTATGGATCTTTTTACATTAGAAGATGTGTTGCTTCATATGATCCAAATGTGCCTTGCCATGATAATAACTTTTTTCATTTTTCTCAAATTATTTTTACAGTTGTCTGAGAGCTCACAGTTTTTGGCTTCATCTCCCAAGAATGGATTTATACCACACAACAATGGATTTGAACCTTGAAGCAACTCATACTTCATCATGTTTCATCACTATTGGATGACTTGTCATTGATGTTCTGGATGTCAGTACTTTTTTTCTCTGAAATGTTGTGCGCAGAGGAACTATATTTAACCTATACATAACAAATCTATAATCTATCTACATCAGTTAAGTCAGATAGCCATGGGCATCTGTTCAGCAGTCAGCAAGGCTTTGCGCAAAGGCAAATATTTTTTGCTGGTCTTTCTCTCACTGTCAGTGCTGGTATGGATAGCAACCTTTTCTGGGGACACTGTGAAATCTATTGTGGTTTCCTCTGCCACAACACAAACCCTTGTCAGAGAAGATGATCTGAGGGATAAACTCAATTCTGCGTCTTCAGCACCTGATGAATTAAATACTCCAGCACAAAAACAGGAATGTCCACATGAATCTCCATTGCTCCGTAAGTATACACTGAATACAGTCAGATATAATCAGATCTAGGTGCTTATCTGTATCTGTGTTGCCTGTTTGTTAAATAAGAATGTCTTACACTATTTTTATGATTGATTCAGCAAGTTATGTATTCTGCTCAGAGTAACTCTTAAAAGAAAGTACAACCTTTTTCAATTGTCTTTTGAAATAAAGTAAAACAATAGATCAATAAATGCATGACTTATTGGACCATGTTATTATTTAAAGGTGGTATAGAGGATGTTCATGGTAATTCAGAAAGCAGAGACTGTTAGTGAGTTTTTGAATAAAGTGCAAGACCATCCTACTTGAATCACAGCTCCCTCCTTTTCCACGTCTATAAGACAACATTGTGTATCAGTGTTGTGTACAGTAGTTGAATTGTATTAATGTGGGTATATGGGGTGGGTGTGGAAATGGGATGTTGGCCATTTTTAACATGTACAGCACAGTGTTTTTAATGTATGAAAAATGCTTTATAAATAAAGTTTGATTTGATTAATGTTAAATACTGAATTCTGGTTAAAATTGTAAACTTTTGTTTCCACAGATGGAGAAATGAAACTGTCCTTTGAATCCTCCCTGAAACTTAAGGATGTAGAGATTGACAACAAAGTTGTGATTAAAGGAGAGTACGAGCCCTCAGACTGTGTAGCACGGCAAAGTGTAGCGATCCTTATCCCACATCGTAACCGAGAGAGGCACCTCCTCTACCTCCTGCATCACCTGCACCCATTTCTGCAGAGGCAGCAACTACACTATGCCATTTATGTCATCCAGCAGGTATTTGTATGAAATAAATAATAAAACTGCACTTTTTATTTTGAATCAAATCACGCTGAGGGCTCATGCTTGAGGAACTAACTGGCTGATTACAGTGTTATTAGCCATCTACTATCATACAGCTGTACTTGAAGACAGTCGAGTTAGAAGCACAAATAGATGAGATATGGCTGCAGAAATGGGACAAACAACACAGTGACTGGACAAGTTTTTTGTTTGCACAGGCAAGCATTCTCGGGATTAAGTAGGCTATCCTAAATGTTGCGCTTCAGTATTTCCAGGATTTTGAATCCTGCTTGTGTCAAAATATCAATGCAAAAAACAGGATTCATTGATCTGTGTGTTTAGCTCTGAGTTGGTTGATTTGCATGCAGGGAACCATATGAAAAAACTGATCACATGAGGAGATATGTTCAACTTAAAGTCACACCGCGGAGGTTTTGACCCAAATATATGCCTTATTTGACCTATTTGTTACGTTTTATTGG
>JAPMNP010669870.1:0-11446 GCA_029874935.1 Atherina boyeri | reverse complement strand
GCTAACGTCCTCTCTCTGCTACGCTGTGGTCACATGACGTGCAGGAAGTGAGCCACGGAGCAGAGAAAAAGTAAACAGAAGGAGAGACCAAAGCTGCACACAACGCGCCTCGTTTTAATTCCGATTGGCTGGAACAGTAGCCTGCTAGGCCTACTGAAATACACTCAAGCACTTAAAAATATATAATTACTGTGATTTTAATAAAACCCGTTGGCAATGCTAAACGGGGGGGCGGTGGAGTTTCAAGTGGAGCAGGGGGTTGGATGACTCATTATAGTGATTGGATTTTTTTCATTTTTTTTCTCTTTATATTGTTAGGATTGTACTGTAGGACCATAACCAGCATCTAAACAAGTTTATTAATAATGAACAATCTTTGAAATCGTAGCCCATAGCTTTAATTTAGTGTTGGAAAGTTTTCAAATCCCTTAATGAACTCTCTTTGACCTCTACTCTGGCGAGACAGCATTGTCACATTGCATGCCCTCCTGTCACCTTTGACCCCAGGCCAGCCCTCACCACGGGATCTTCTCACGGGAAGAGGAGCTGCTGCGAGAGAGGAAGCGTTTGGGGGTTTCTGGCATCACCTCCTATGACTACCACAGAGCCAGCGGCCTCTTCCTGTTCCAGGCCAACAGTAGTCTGTACTACTGTCGGGATGGAGGAAACAACAGTTTAATTGTAAGTAAAAAGACTTATGAGAATTTTACTGCCAAACAATATAAATAATTTTTACTGACCTGAGGCTCATAGGGGACATCTCAACAATATTGGACAAAGGGGGATATTTTCTAGATTATTACCTTTTTTTTCAAAATTATTGTTATGTTTAGATTCCCAGTAAGGATACAAACACTTTCTTTTAAGAAGTAAGCAGAACTCATCCTGTACAATGAAGTGTTGTTGATGTGATATATTGCTTGGCACAGTTCTCTCCTTTTCAAATATCCAGATTCTTTTCTTCAAACACATTGTCTTCCATTTTGCAAGACCAAAGGCCCAACAAATTATTATCTTATTTCTAAACAGTCATGGTCTCTAGTAGAAAAGAACTGATGGGTAGTTTTGTTTTTGTAATCAGCCGCTTAGCCTCAGATATCTTAAAATTGCTGTGTATTTCTCTTCAGACATCTCCAATGTATCCCCTTGAGATCAAAAGCCAGAATTTGGGCACACGCATGGACCCCAAGATCTGCTCAGGGGACCCCAACTTCATCGGTTTCATCAACAACAACGACATTTGGGTGACAAATATAGAAACAGGAGAGGAGAAGAGACTCACCTTCTGCCATAAAGGTTAGGATAGAATCACACTTTCTCCAAGTCTGAATTTCATCCCAGAGTTTCTTACTGGCATGTTTTCATTTTAGGCATTGACAACCCAAAAGAGGATCCTAGATCTGCTGGTGTGGCCACTTTTGTCACTCAGGAGGAATTTGATCGCTTTACTGGATATTGGTGGTGTCCAGCTGCTCATGAAGGTGAGAGTGCCTTTGTTCTCACAGTATTGACAGTTCTGTCAATGATAATAAGAATACTGTGATAATTATCATTATCAGGAATACAGTCCTGTAATTATGTCATTATACGGCATTTTTGGAGTTTGCAGGTTGTTTAGCAACACAAATGTGGTCTTTAAATGTTCATACAAGTAAAACTGAAAGGGAGTTTACTTTTCTTGTTTATCCCAAAACCATAGATTTCATTATAATGCTTGTACTACTCACTTTCTTGTCATTTTCTCTTTGGATTAGAGCCAGATGGTGGTAAGACTCTGCAAATTCTGTATGAGGAGGTTGACGAGTCTGAGGTAGAGATCATCCATGTCCCATCGCCAGCTCTGGAGGAGCGCAAGACAGATATCTACAGATACCCACGTGCAGGTATGAAGTAAATGTGTGTGTTTTTTTTAATGTAATTCCCTAGTTTTGCAGACTGTTTGCAGGTTTTATTGCTCCAGTTAGTTGTGAATCATAGAATAAATATAAGATAAAGCAGCTATATTACTTATTGGTTTGGGGACTTCTGTTTGAAAGCCTTGAGTTTGTTGTCATTTCCCAGCATCATGGCTAGAATTGGATCATGTGTGGAAAATGGAGAGTGATGAACAAAAACTCTATTTTCTCTCTATTTAAAAAAAATCTTAATGACCAGAGCACACGGATCAGAAAGAGTGAAATCTAGCAATTGACACCATTATGATGTAAGAGGACCATTTTATTCAAGAAGTTCTTGATGAGTGAAGTTGACAGTTTCTGAATGGCAGTCCATCTTAATTACAGATGTTTTAGAGCAAGGCCCTACACGCCATAGGTGGAATCTTACTTAAAGTCACTTCCATGTTTTTTTTTCACATTTGACACTGAATGGTGATAATACAGTCTGTGAGGGAATATGTGTTTTTTCTTTAGTTTGTTTTGGGATTTTTTTGTTTTTCTTTTCTCCCCTGTTGTTTACTGAACGTCTTCTTGACAAAGCTTTTTTTTGCTGCCTTCAGTCTGAACTGAAACCCAAAGAATGGATTATATCATACAACTACAAGGGCTAGATGTAAAATTTCATACTCAAAACAAAAAAGCAAAGACGTGTGAAATTACTACCAAACTATCAGAATCCAGATTTGTGTTAATGGCGTCCGATTAAAAATTCACCTGGAACACTGTAGAAATTTCAGATGGTTATCTGAAAAACCCCATTACTTTCAGTGAAACCAGAGGATAGCCCAGCCCATCTCATCTCAGAATTAATAAAATAATGTCTGGAGAGTAAAAAAAAAGAAAAAAAGTGAACTTTTAAAGTCGGGTAAGACACAAAATTGACTCCTTTTTTTTATCGTATTATCATGTTATTTCCTCACCAGAAACATGCCCTGAGGATTTCTTTGACTCATTCATGCATATTTGAGAAATCCCTGAATCTCCTGTGGAAGCCACCAAGTGGAGCTAAAACGGCTGCAACTGCAACCTCCTATTCCGCAAAGCTCCTCCCCTCCTTTGCCGAGCTTCGCCTCAGCAGAGCACTCCTTACCCCTGCCTCCCACACCCAGCTGCAGCAAAGTAGCGCAAGCAGAAATGAGAAATCACCTGGAGGGATTTGGTGTCGACTGAGCTCTGCTAGCGACTTTCAACAGCCTACTACCCGAGCCATCATCATTATTACTGTTCCTCAGAAACAAACACTACAGCAAGGTTGCAAGAGGAGGACATGGAGGTATATTACCAAGCTGAGACGTCTTGGAAGAGCCTCTGTACCCGCTCCAGTTCTTCTGAAAAGTCACTTTCTGGTCCGACATGGGATTGTAGCATAAGGTTGTACAATGTCCTGTGTTGCCATTTCAGACCAACAATATTATATAATGTAGGTCCTTTGTAAACTAGCAAAAAACAACAAGGAGGACGATTGTAAACGACATGAAGCACTGAAGGGGCGTGTCGGCAAGGGGAGGAAAGTCTTAAAAAGACAAAGGCGAATTGTCAAATCAAATTTCATTTTAATTGTTTTTTGATTTACAGCATTTTCAAAACAACTGAATTTAACGCAGTTACTCAATTGTGCTATAAAAGGGTACTATGTGCCTGAAAATGAAATGATACCCCCTCTTTAAATAAGATGTTTTAAATAATGTGTTATGCATGTGAATATTTCGGGAACCCATTAGCCTAAGCCTATGTTGATAATTGAAATCTCTATCAGTTGCAGTGCTTGGTAATTTTTTTTTAGCTGAGGGTGTCCCCATGATTTTGGTATGCTACATATTACAATTGGTGCATCCTAGCGTGTACAAAGATCTTCTGTATTGCACGTATCTCATGCTGCTCCCTGTACAGGGGGTTTTCATTAAAAAGAGATTAATTTAACACACTTCTTTCTTTATATTTGTAAGATCAAACAACTGTTGCACACATTTTTGGATGTAACTCTGTTTGATTCATTTCCAGGAAGCAAGAATCCCGATATCACTCTCAAGATAGCAGAAATAACGACTGACAATCTTGGAAAAGTGAGTGATTGTCACATTATAACATCTTATATTGTATTAATCCACCCTTAGTTAAGTTTGATGTGTTCTGTGCCCTGATTGGTTTGATTCTCCCTCAGATTGTTAACACACAAGAGAAAGTACTACCTGTTCCCTTCACCAGCCTATTTCCCAACATCGAGTATATCACCAGAGCTGGATGGACAAAAGACGGCCGTTAGTAAGTTTCTTTTCTAAGAATAATAATAATAAAAAAAACCTTGAAACCCTGTGATTTTAGAAAACTCCACCCACAGTCTGGCAGATCAGGATTAGATGATATTGTACCAGTACACTGTACATGCTGAAGTTCCCACCCGTCACAGCTCGTCCTCTTTGTATGTGTCAGCGCGTGGGCGGTCATGATGGACCGACGGCAGCAGCATCTCCAGCTAGTCCTGCTACCGCCTGCACTCTTCATTCCTGCACATCAGAGCCTAGCCAGCAGACAAGAGAGTCTGGAGGCACTTGGAGACACAGTCCAGCCCTTCATCATCTACCAAGAGACCAGCGATATCTGGATCAATGTGAGGTCCAACACCCCGTTTGTCTCTGATCATTTTGCACCTGAGTGGTTTCCCAGTTTAGTTTCCTCTCATGTCTGACTCAGATTTGACCTTTTATCCTCTGTGTGAGCAACAGAAACCTATTTGAGCAAATGACTATGATACATGTGTTAGTTATTTCTTATTTAATCCTCTCTGCTGCAGTCCCAGTTTCTATTTGCTGTTATTTTAGATGCATTGTTGTGTAAAGCTACTTTTCAGTGAAAAAAGACTAAAAACATGACTGTTTGTTTGTGCTGCAGGTTCATGACATCTTCCATCCTTTTATCCAAACCAGTAATGATGAGATGACTTTCCTCATAGTAAATGAGTCCAAAACGGGTTTCTGCCACTTGTATAAGATCACCTCAGTGTTACAGCGGGGCAGCTTCAACTGGGCCAAAGACTACACGCACTCTGAAGGTATAACCACGAGGGTAGCAAAGACTGAGATCACCTTTTTATTGAGAAATGTGTATAAATTACGTTTGAAAACTAGAATCTCAAGTTTTTCTGGTGTAGTTTCAAATTTCTTTGTTTGTCTGTGCTGTTTGGAGTCTCCTTACTGTTTTGGTCGATTTTACTCATGTGACACATTGTCTCTTCTGCCTTCAGATGACTTCAAGTGTCCAGTCAAAGAGGAAGTGACTGTGACCAGTGGAGAGTGGGAGGTGCTGGCCAATCACGGAGCAAAAGTAAAGCCCTGCACACACATCTGTTCCATGTTTACAACTACTGCTGGTGACTGTAATGTTTTCACATATAACTGAAATGTGCTGCTTCACAGCCCCATATAGCTTTTCTCAGTGGGGTGAGTAATAATGTGAACAGTGTTTTTTGTTTTTTTTTTGTTTACAAGGGCTCTGTAATAAGAAAGGAACTAAATTTGGTATCTTATCAAGTTTAGATAATATAGAAAACAAACCAATTGGATAAAAAAGTTGGGACTTCTTCTGTAACACCACATACTTGTATGTCATATATAAGTTTTCCATCTGTTGAGCGTGTCTAGTGTAAATTGACAATGGTACTGTTAACGGGGCATATCCTAATAGTGAGGAATGCTCCTTTACAAGGTTTTCAAATGCAAGGAAATACTCTTTCTGAGCATGAAGAGTGCAGGACTTGGAAGGTCCCACTCTTTTAAAGAAGCATTCTTGACTTTGAGAAGCACCTCGTCTCCACTCAGTCATTTCAGTGGTCACAAACACAAAATCCTCCAACTTCTTCCTTCATTTCTTTGTTCCAGTCATTGCAATGAAAGCCCCTTTTTGTTTGACATTTTGAGCTCCCTGCATACTGGTTGCCATTGTTGGAGATGCTGCTGCTCGCTAATGTTGTTGTGATGTGTCTGCAGACTGATGCAAACACACTGTCGTACAGGTCCAAATGTTTCAGCACTATATCCAGCTCGTGTAGGCTCCGCATCTACCAGATGTTTGACAGACCCTCCAGGAATTCGCAATGTTTTATGTTGCGATTTCAACTATTGCTTCAGTGTTTGCCAATCTTCGCAAATTCTGGACATCCTCACTTTTCGTCCAATCACCGCAATTTTGATAAAAAAAATTTGTTTGTTTTTTTCATTTCATTTCATTTTATTCACACGTATTGCCAATCATATTGCTGTACAAAATTAGTCATCGGTTAAGCTGAAGAAGAGTTTGTAGCTGTGTGTGAATCAGGTCTCCCATGGAAGCTATCTAGCCTGGATACATACAAAACAAAACACTACAGTACATGGAGAATAAAACGGTACATTGCATATTAACAGACATTTGACATCATTTTTTGACTTTTCTCAGCACTCTGCACTACCTGAAACACAAACCTCATCTAATTTAATTCCATGTTTCTGATTATTAATATGCAGGTGTATGGGGGAGAAATGTGTTGCATCTGCCATCTGAAATCGCCATGAGGCACCGTGCATGACACTTGCCCACTGTTCAAGGAGAGGTTTAGCTCAACTGATTGAGCGGCCGCCTCACATACACAGACCACAGCCCCTCAAAGTAGCGGTTTAAAGTTTAAACGCTGGCTTGGGGCTCATTGCTGCATGTCACCCCTTCTCTCTGACCCACTTTTCCTGTCTAGTAAAGGTCCCAGAGCCTTTTCTTTCTCAATTTTGGGGACATGACAAGTGTTTTACTTATTAGGCGCTGAGATCACATTTATTGTAAAGCTCTTGAAGAGCATTTCCAAACCTTGAACTTATTGCAAGAAATGTTCTGGCCATCCCGGTGTTCAGCTCAGCCAGTAAGACATTTTTCCGCTATTGGTTTTGTGATTCAGGAATAGAGAGCACATCTGAAACCAGGGACAGTGGAAAATATGTTAATGCAGCAATCTCCCACTCAAATGAAAAGCCCCCAAGTGGCAAAATAACAGACTATAGGGAGGTAGCCTAGTGGTTCAGTGCAATATTAGGCAAGTTTAAGAAAAGTTTATAGCAAGTTGTGGTTTAAAATCAACCTTCAAATATACTTACTGTGTTGGCCTATTTTATTATAAATGAAAACAATGTCAAAACAACAGTATCACATTAGAAGGAATAAAGATAAGTCATGCCATGAAAGGCAGGAAAGGGGTGTACAGTATTACAATTAGGCTACTTAATGTGTTAACATGATGGTTGGGTGGTGGGTTATAAATCTACGGGTATCTGGCTCAGGTTGCTGCTGGACCTGGTACTGGTGAATAATTTGAAATGTATATTAAAGTGAAAAACTGACCATATCTGGATTATGTGGAGCTCTGGGTCTCAGTCTTGTTGGAGGGATTTTATGCACATTGTCATTGCAGCTGTGTTGAGACTGAACTCATTTTTCTATTGAATAAGATCATTTCATGTAGGACTTATGTGTTGTTTTGTAGTGATATGTCTTTCTTTTTCAAAATGGAAAAAGAAGAAACATACTGTTAAACGTGCCAACTTCTTGCTTGTGTATAAGTATTTTTTCTCTCTGCAGCGTTCATGCAGTCCTCAGATTTGGGTGGATGAAGCAGCAAAGCTGGTTTATTTCCAGGGAACCAAAGACTCTCCTCTAGAGCACCACCTGTACGTGGTGAGCTATGACTCGCCGGGTGAAATCGTCAGACTCACCAAACCCGGTTTCTCCCACAGCTGCTCTGTGAGCCAGGTATCCCACAACAAACTATTTTCAAGTGTTTGCATGAAATGTTAATGTGAGGATTAAATGCTATTTTAGAGACAGTTTCTCTGCACTTCTGAAAAAATTGGATAGTAACGCTGCATTTTATGTAATATCTGTGCAAAATATAATCAATCGGCATCATTAAGAGAAATAATTTGCTGCTGTTCTTTTCATTTATTTTTTTCCCTCTTAGATTCAAACTCACATCTAAAATACTGATTGACACCAACTTTTCTTTCCTTCCACACAGACATTTGACATGTTTATCAGCCATTACAGCAGTTTGACCACCGCTCCTTGTGTTCACATCTACAAGCTGACTGGTTTAGACAGTGATCCACTCCACAAAGAGCCTCAGTTTTGGGCAAGCATGATGGAATCTTCTGGTACTGAAATTAGTTTTAACCTTTAAACCTCGGTTGGCCGTTACTGAAAAGTTTTTTTAGTTAAAACGAAATACCTTATAGATCATGTCGGTTTAAGACTTGGGCTTAAGGTTGAGTGTTTCATGTATAAGTTACTGTCTTTTTGTTCTGTTGTTTTGTTCTCAGGTTACCAGTTTGATGCCAGTCCTCCTGAAATCTTTAGCTTCACAGGGAAGTCGGGCTTCGAGCTGTACGGCATGTTGTACAAACCAAATAACCTGGTTCCAGGCAGGAAGCATCCCACTGTTGTCTTCGTCTATGGTGGACCTCAGGTTTGATCTCTTCCATTTAAGATTAGATTCATGACATGAAGCTACAAAGCAACAAAGGTTTATTTTGTTGCAACTAAACAAAAAAGCAGTTCTGGCTCACTTGATCAGAATGATATAATTATGTGCATGTTTTCTTCCAGGTTCAGTTAGTGAACAACTCTTATAAAGGTGTGAAGTACCTGCGGCTAAGTACGCTGGCGTCTCTGGGCTACGTCGTGCTGGTTATCGATGGGCGGGGCTCCTGCCAGCGGGGACTCAAGTTTGAAGGAGCTGTGAAGGACAAGATGGTAAATGTATCATTAAGCTATCTATTTGTCTGATGAGCTAAAGGCAAAAGAAACAAGCTCATAGAGATATAAAGATGCCGAGAGATCTCCAAACTTGTAATAGTCTCTTAATGATACACAGACAAACTTAAATGTGTTTCAGTCTGTTTTTCTTTGCAAGTTACTACACAGAAATCAGCTTCATGTATGCATACTGAGCCTAAATAACAGCTGAAGGGATTTTAATGACAGTGCTTCTCTCCATCCAGGGTCAGGTGGAGATCGAAGACCAAGTGGAGGGTTTGCACTACGTAGCTGATAAGTATAAGTTTGTGGACCTGACTCGCGTCGCCATCCATGGGTGGTCATACGGAGGCTTCCTCTCCCTCATGGGCCTCATCCACAAACCGGACGTATTTAAGGTCAAATCTGTAAACATTTCCTATGTTACTGGAGAGACTTATATATAGAATTTATGTATTCGGCAACAGCTGATAGGTCAGTGGAAATGTTTGGCTTTCTGGTTTGGTTTTGTGGTGATTTTTACCTGATTTTAAATTCTGAGACTTCGCCTATAGATCCCTTTTAGTTTATAGCATAAAAACAAATGCAGTAGTAAATTGTTAAATACAAACCGTTATAATAGCTCAAGTAGAGCCTTATGGATGTTTTACTGCCATTATAGAGCCCATCATAGACATATACTTGTTTCTGAAACAATGAAACAACGGGTCTGACATCACTGTCACTGCATTTCCATTTCAGCTTGTTAAAAGAGTTTTTAAAAAAACCTGCGCTCGTCTTCCTCCTTGTTGATTAGGTCGCCATTGCAGGAGCCCCAGTGACACTATGGATGGCCTATGACACCGGCTACACAGAGCGATATTTGGACACACCTGACAAAAACCAGAAGGGATATGAAGCTTGCTCTGTCGCCCTCCATGTTGACAAACTTCCCAATGAGTGAGAGCTGTTCTTTTAACATACGCTGCATTTATTGGTGTTGCTTTCTGCATTTGAGTGGCATGTTTTCCTTTTTGTTTTTTTATTAGATAAACTTAAAACCCAGTAAATAATTTCTAACATGGCAAATATTTGACTCAGATGAACCGTCAGCTCTTCCTGTCTCCAGATAAACACGAACAGTCCCTTCTGACATCTGGGAATTATCCCAACGTACCCATTTGAAAAGAATTCCTGAAGAAATTACTTATTTTTATCTTGTGGCTTAGTTGCATACAAGGCAACCCTAATCTGAACAAAACACACCCTTCACCTCCTTCTTAACCACTTAACAAACATTTGTCTGATCTGCATTTTCTATGAAGAGCCATTTCAGAGTTTGCTTCAGATTTGCTTTACAGATGGATAAAAATGGAAATCAATTTGAATTTGTATGAGTAATGTATTTTTTTAAATTTGTTGAATAATTTGCTTTTGCTACAAAAATGTTTGTACCGTAAATGTAAGTAAAAAAACAAACAAACTCAGAGTTTGTACCTTTGTGCTTAACACAGGCCCAACAGATTGCTGATCCTGCATGGATTTCTAGATGAGAATGTGCACTTTTTCCACACCAACTTCCTGGTGTCTCAACTCATCCAAGCAGGAAGACCATACAGCCTGCAGGTAGGAGGATTTACTGATTGCAAATTTGGTCTGAAGTGTGACTAAAGGTGGTTTTAAACCTGTGTAAATACAGAGGATGTTAGAATAACCTTTTAATTCTTACAATGAAACCTGCACATGAAGTCTTCATTTGGACCACCATTTACTAATTTACAATTTAAATGATAAACTGTTGATTTTGTTTGGGTTAGTGGAGGAAAATGTTCATGTAATAAAATGGATGAAAACATTTTCTGAGCACAATTGTTTATTGTGGTGTTTCCCGTCTCTTCAGGTTTATCCCAATGAGCGTCACAGCATCAGGTGTCCGGAGTCTGGAGAGCATTATGAGATTACATTGCTGCACTTCCTCCAGCAGAACCTCTGATAAGCCTTTTCACACACTAGCATCCGATCCTTTTTCCCCACCCACCTCAACTCTTCTCCTTTTCCAATTCCGCTTATTCAAACCTGCCATCACCTCTGACTTCACTTAGTTTTCTTTTATATCTGTTGAATGCAAGCTTCACCAAACCTCATTGCACCTCAAGAGTCATCCGTCAGTCTCAGATGCTGCAGCACATCAGCATGAGAATATTACGAGAATTGGTGTAATCTGCATGAATAAGAGCGTCATTTGTCGGACCTCTAGTAGCTTTTAATCTGCATTCGATTGTGAAGATTGATGGATTACTTGAAGCTCAAAACCAGCAGAGGGTGCTGTTCACTCACTCAGAACAAACACCAATGGAGTTTTCTGGGTTGTGTTGATGGTCTTTAAAAGAACAAATATTAGAAAATAAATTATGTTTTAAATGCTGCTTGCTGCACCATAAGCAGAACGGCATCATTAGTAATGCAAAAAAAAACATGTGGACCTTTTTCACAAAATTTTGAATACATTTGCTTTTTCTTGTGCCATTCCTTTTTAGTAACTCTTTTTTTAATGGGACCCAACTGACAAAGATATCTATTTGCTCTCTGTGAAAAACACTGGTTTAAACTTATTAAATGTAAAAGTTTTCATGAGAAATTGAGCAACTCTTAACCCCCTTTGTCACGCACTTGGTAGTGTTTTTGCTGAGATTTGTCTGTATTGTGCTGTCATAGATTATTTTATATGTGGTTATTCAAAAAAAGAAAAAAATATTCAC
>JAPMNP010669848.1:0-17424 GCA_029874935.1 Atherina boyeri | reverse complement strand
TCATTTAACCATATACCGACTTACAAAGATGATTAATTAACATGAAAATGTTGCCTAGTATCCCTTTAAAATTTCCTCATAACATGTTAACACATATAATGCATTTATGCTGCGAGTTCCATTACCTTTCATTCCTTCGTTTTGAGCGACTGCTTTGTTCATTTCCAGGTAGACCTTGTTAGATTAGCCACCCTATAAAAGGATCTGCATCAGGTTCAACTTTCAGAAGTATGATCCCATTATCTTCAACACTTCTTTAATGTAATGCATAATTTAAATATGAGGTAAAGACTACAGGCTGTGAACTTTTGCACATTCTTTGAGGGGAGATTTTGACTTTGTTTTGGGACAGATTTCCTGTTTAGATGAACTGCTCTCAAGCTAAATTTGTTCGGGTGGTCAGTGCTAGATGGACTGACGATCTAGAAATCATTGTCACTTGTAAGTCATTTACTTTGGTGCAAATATTAAGGGTATGGCGGAAGATCTTTTTCTTCCGGGTGGATCATCTAAACTATTGATCCTCCTAATTGTCAATCATTCTGGTGATAGTTTTACGTTGTACGTGCGCTTTCTGCGCATTCGCACTTTAAGGTGTTTGTGTCGTGCGCACGCTACGCCTTCATCCATTCATTCCCACGGTTCTCACTGGGCTTTGAAAATGGCAGAGCATCACAAGAGAAAAAGTGTCTCAAAGTGTATGAGAAGAAGAGAAAAACAAGACCAGAGTGTTTTTTAGGAGAGTCTTTCCCATATGGCGCGCGCTGAAAGCTCAGGTCGGGCTCTCCACTGATGCCACAGTCGCCACGTTTCTACTCGATAGGGAGGCTTAAGTTCGACATGCTGTTTGGAGAAACGCATTTCAGATTACTGCTAGAAGAAGTTATCTATGTCTATAGTGTAACTTTCCAGAGAAGATTTGTTTATTTATTTTGTAATTTGCATCTCAGCGGCCGTATTATCTTCGCATACCAGACTCTACTCCCCTGTTGCCAATAGCAACGTGTAAACATCGCATGCACGAGGATAACTGAGGCGTTCTTTCTCAGGGGCAGGTAGTGTTACGCATGCACATTCTTTTTCAAAAAGTGGAGAGGGCGGTTCTGTCGGGAAAATCCTCTGCCACACCTTTAATTTCAAACAAATGTGGTATCTTCTCATGAGAATATGAGCAGTCTTAAAGCTGATTCAATTTAAATGGATTTGAAGGTGTAATAAATGTTTTCCATGTGATTGATCTTTTTTACTTTTCTGTATTCATATAATAAGGTTCACTTCCGATTATCAACCCTATTTATATTTGTGCAAACATTTTTGCTTCAACAAGGATGAGGTGGTGGCTTGATTTGATCACACTAGCCACCACCTCATCCTTGTTGTTGAAGCAAAAATTATGTTCACACAAATATAAATAGGGTTGATAATTGGAAGAGATCCTTATATTATGAATAAATAAAGCTTTTTACATTAATGTAGGTCGTTGTAGTTGTTGCAAGTGTATGCATACTTTTAATTTCTCATCTGATTCTTTTTTTTAAATCCTATTTTTAAAGCTATCTGTCCAGTGAAGAATAAGCACTCTGTGTTTTTTGACACATGGACACGTGTTCTTATATATTCATCAGACCCAAACTGGACCAATAATAATAAGGATATTAATATAAATGATAATAATAAATAATAATAATTTACTTTATTAATGTCGATTGGGAAATTCAGCTCTGCATTTAACCCATCTTTAGATGTGCTAGAGAGCAGTGAGCTGCCATGCTTTTGGTTCCTGGGGAGCAGTTGGGGGGTTTAAGTACCTTGCCTAGGGGCTCACAGTGGTGAACCTCCGTTGGTACTCCAGGGGGACTCGAACCTGGGTTCTCCAGACACAAGCCCACCTGTATCCATGAGGCTACCACTCCCCGTAAGCATGCTATGTTAACAGTGGGGATTTTGTTTTGTAAACTGGTGTATTCTATGATGACTGAGGAAAATTAGTAGGTATACTTGTATTTCCATGCATACCATGCACACTCTAGATTAAGAATGTTGGCAATAAATTCAAGGCTTTTTTTGGATTTGTGGAGAATTGTGATTTATTTAATGCATTGTGTAAGGTCGCTGAACCTTAAGAAACTGAGTTAATAAACATACTGACATTTGCAACTCATGGCTCCATGAGTGACATAATGCACAATCTTGAGAGCCAAATGCCAGAGGGGAGTAAACGGCCAACACAGAGAAAATGGGAAGATGTTCAGAGATTTATTATAACCAGCTACTTGGATGTTCCTCTCAGCTCACCACTTATCTCTCTGGGCATTCACTACATTACCAAGCCTCATGAATTGCATGTTTTTCTGAGGGGACCTCAGCTTTAAACATTGCGAGTTTGGGTTTTTTGGGCTTTACTGACATCAAAAAAAGATATACAATATGCCCTCAAGTTATTTACTGCCTACATTAAGTATAATCCTTAAGCTTTTTTTTTTAGCACAACAGCATATCGAGATGTGTGTTTGTGTAGGTGATATGCTTTTGGTCTGTTCTCTTAATCTTTTTTTAAACTGGATGAGGCTTTGTCTGGCTGTATCGGCTTCATCAAGTGCTCAGGTGTAAGACTTCTAGCAGCCTGCAATTAAGCCATTTTCCCTTTTTGATTTTCCCTCCGTCTGTCTGCTTTTGTGCCTCTGTGTCTCTGCTGGCTGTGCCGCTGAGACACTAGTGGATGACAGGTCAGCAGGAAGGACTGCAGCATAACGGGAGCTGGGCAGGGCTTTACTCAACAGCCTGTCTGCTCCTCCTCCATATGCTTCCATATCCCTCACACAGAACACACACACAGACACACCCTTAAACACGCCAGTTTGAGAAGATGAGGGCGTTGCCAGCAGTGCACGATGGTTCGATGGCTGGTCTGTGACCTACGTGCAGTGATGTCACTTTATGGTGTGGGGGTTGAGTGTCTGTGTTGGTCATAGCTGTGTAAAGACTGAAAAAGCAAGGGGAGGACTATTAGAACCATTTGCATCAGCCTGTAAGTGAATTAGGGTGAAGACATTATCTATACCAGGCTGCTGAGCTATAAGATGCTCTGCAGTGCTGTGGTGCTGCCGCTGAGATGGAGGACGTCCTGTATCATGGATATACTAGAGTCTCTGCTTCATTTAAAAAGAAAAAGAAAAAAAAACGTCATTAGTCTAAATCTGTATTAAAGTACAGCTGTATATCTTTCCCCTCTTATAGCACAGTCCTTCCCAATATATGAAGGGATCATTAGTCACTCATTTATACTGCCAGATATAATCATCAACAGTTCAACTGGACAAAAATAATGAAAATAACAATCACAGTTCAAAATGAGAGTCCAAAATGAGATAACATCTGTTATTATTGTATTATATCAATATCTCAGAGCAATTCGCTTAGACTTCTTCCCGGTTGGGAAGTAAGACCTTGAGATGATAGTCTAGGGAATGCCTGGCTGGCTTTGCTAAGCCTCGCTTTGATTTCTTTTTTTCAGAACAGTGCTTGGACTATAATAAAAGTATCACATTTTTGCTGCTGACATTTTGACTTGAAAAGTAGGATGAGTGTTCACATGTTGCATAGGTGTAATGCAGCATGCATTCCACTTGAAAGGAATTTTCCCTTTATGACACATTATATAAAGTACGATAATATAACGTGTATTATTTCATAGCTGAACCTTCTGATTCATTCACATTTCTTTTCCACATTAATTGTTCCATATGATACTAATGAAAAGTAGCCATTGCAAATACTGGTCTACACACTAAGAAGTTAAGCTTATTACATCATGATGCAAGGAAAAGCAGAAAATTATATTTAGTGGTTGGAATATTGAGAAGATTTTATTGACAGTTCAAAATTGGTTCACAATTAATGCCCTGCCTATCTTATAATTATCTCTATCAGTGAATTAGGTCGGGTTAATAATTGCTAATTAATACCCCCCTTTTAATAGGGGTTAATTCTTTTAAATGAATTGACTGGTGAATCATCTTGGCTTTAAGTATTCATTTGTGCGAAATTGGAAAATTTCACCAAAGTGAATGCTTAATCAACTTTTCTTTACCACAGATTATTTTTACTTTAGTGTCATGCCCACTCACAATTCAGCCAGCATCACACCAATTTCCTTTGTGAAACCATTTTTTTTTTATCACTGACTAATTGACTAATATGCACCCAGTTGTCTTTATATAAAATCAGTCATTGCATTAGGTATGTGTTCAGCCAATGAACTGCACATCCATCTGAATGTGTTGCAACAGCTTTAACTCCCAGAAACCCACCTGAGTGTTGTCAAAGTTGACTGGTTTCATGTTTTGTTTTAGTCAGCTATTTAAACAATCATGTACTGTTCTATTAAATAATTTTGACACAGCAATTTTGCTCATTAATTAGACTATTAGCTGGGGGATCTGGTAATTTTCCAATCTAAGGCTCTTTCAGTAAAAATGCAAACCAGAATGTTCTCAAAAATGGTAAGCTACGATCTGATTATATTCAGACTTTATTTATCTTTTTATATTCTACATGATTTGATTTCTGGATGTGAATGTTTTCTTGTCCACATATCCCAAACCCCAAAAACATGTTAGCTGATATATTATGCCACAAGGTTGCTGGTGGCTGTTTGATATAGATGCCTTTTTCTGCAATATGGACTGTGGTTAACACATTTTTAAGTCAGAATATTAATATCCCATTCTGCACACTTTAGGGTCATTCACTTGAGTAAATGTGTGTGCGTGACTTCTACATCAAAAGAGAGATTTATATCTAATCAGCCTGATATTTAACTTTTCCCCTGTGTTGATCTTTCTTGTCTGCTCTCTGTGTTACATTCTCTGTATTCTGACCACCATGCATTTGTTTTTCTACACTGGGGTCGGCACTCTGCAAAGGCTACACAAGCACTTAAGATCAAGTCGGCACAAAGCCCTGTGATTAAGAAGAGGAGGGAGGAAAGGAAAATGGAGAATGAGAGAAAATGTGCTCTATAATGGAGTTCTTTAAGATTTTGTTTAAAGCTAGAATTCTTGAGAAAGATCACATGCATTACCACTCGCTGTATAAATACATGGTTTTTGATAATAGGAATGCTCTTCCTTAGTGCACAGATTTTGCTCTTGTTGCTTATCGAAGTAACTTTACTTGAACCTCTTTATTTCCACATTCTTCCTCATAACAGTTTCTACTGTCTGGCTATCTATTTCCCGCTTCCCAGAGGCCTCTTTACTTTGGTATTGGTGCCTTTCATGGAAATGAGAAATATGCCTCACAGATTTACCGTTCCATGAAGGAAATAATAGCCCATTATCTGTTTATTACCATTCTTTTGCTGCTACCTCATCCATTTTTTTCTCAAACTGGCACATTGTCTTGTGACAGCTATGTGGTAGTCAATGACATTATTGTTGGACCAGATGAGTAATGGCAAGTGTGTTTTCTGTCATAAGACACAGATGTACAGCTTTCTATAAGCACTCTTTGTGGGGATTCAGTGCATCTACAACTGCTGAAACCCTGCTATGCCAATATGAAACATTTACAACTTTTTGTTGGGCAAATAATCACAAAAGGAGTTGTCCTTCATTGTGGTGCAGGTTTGATGGAAAGCTTTCAAAATCCAGACTGTCCATATATGCATTTAACCCAACATATCTGATTGTTCATTGTAACATGTGATCTAATGTTTCATGTTTTGTTTTTTGTTCAGAATCGCGAGCTGCAGATCATGAGGAAGTTGGACCACTGCAACATAGTTCGCCTACGCTACTTCTTCTACTCCAGTGGAGACAAGGTTAGTTAAATATGCAAGTTTTGTTTTAATTCATCTGGTTGTTTGAGAAAATCTGTCTAATGCTGAGAATTAATGGTAGAACTTTTCCAGAATTTTTTTTCCTGAATTTTTAAAGTCAAAACTTTACTAGAAAAAAGCAAAGTGGAAATGTAGCGTTCACTTGTTATGGAGCATACTTCTTTTTGTAAGCTTGGATAAAGGAAAGGCCATGTCCATGTTAGTTGATGGTCAGTTTATGGCTCCTTTGCTTGCTCATGACCCACCAATAACATTATTTCACCATACCTTAAACAGCCATGTTCTATGCTAACTTTTGTGGCATTTTCTGTTTACCAATGGGATGTCTGCTGTTTGCTTGGGCAGTATCCAAATTGTGATTCCGCCAAACTTCCTCCACATTTTACGGTGGTGTATGGTATAACAACAACAGCAAATGCAGCATATAAAAAAAGTGCAAATACAACAGTCAAACAGCATTAAATTAACTTAAACATCCAGAGCAGTTTTTGCGTTCAGTGACACACACAGATCAATTAAATTGAATCATAGCCAACTTTCAACATCGGCCATTATCTTTTAAAAAAGTGCAAATAGGCCCGTAACAGTCAACCAGATTTGAATAAACTCCATCCATATTAAAACAATTATTGCAACACAGTCCAGTCTTCTTTTAAACATTTTTTCTCATTTCACCTCTCAAAAAGTAGGCTAAAAGATATTAAACTGTTTAAGAAATACTGAAAATTCAACCACACATAAGTGCTACTGGACACAGAATCAATTTTCGCCATTAATCCGTATCTCCTATATAAATGCATTACATTTTTTCATGACTGTATTTAAACTGATACCGCTGCTATTTTTAAACACCAGCGGGATACGGTATTACCGCGATGCTGCCCAAGCCGATCTGCTGTGACATACCATTGGTAAAGCAGGAATGGCCTCACAGTCTGGGTTGCAGCCGGCATCCTTAACACACACTCCGTACTGCACATTTTGGTGCTCCTGGAAAGTTGAATCCGAACATCTCCAAATAACCAAAACACCAGCTCCTCTTCAACACTTTACCTCCCATGTGCCTGTCTTTTTTTGGAGTGAGTGGTGGGGAAAGGGTGTGGGTGTTCAGAGTTCACTTCTGAGTTCCAATGTCAGTTTCAGACAATGGCAAACATGGCAAGAGTTCTCAAAGAGAGACATTATAAGAGAATAACTATAGACAGTGGTGATCTATGCAGCTCATCATGGCGTCTTCTTTGTTCCTTTCACTTGTTGCTAATGAGCTATACTGCACAACACTGCCCCCATGGTTTCAAGTTGTACTGCTCTGTTAGTCATGTCTGGTTATCAATCTTTAAATACGCACATAAAGGATGCAGAAAGCGAACAGAGAGCACTATCTGTATTTATATTTAACGTTGAGCATAAATTTGTTTGTACAGTCCTAGCAGTTCTATGTGCTGGGAGTGTCATCATCAAAGGGGTAAAAAGGACATACAATATTAACTATGTTTGGTCTAAATATAGGAATGTCTATAATACTCACCTTACATTGGCTTTTCATCGTGTTCTACTTCATCACAGCAAGCTGTTAACATAAGGACATGTGAAATTATGCATAAATCTTTTTGTAATATAAAATGGGTTTTTAAAAAAATCTCTTGATTCTTAGGGTTTCCCCCCCACATGTGTTTTAAACTTTAAATAACTGTTTTTGCTAATTGGGATATACCTGCAAAATATTGAAGGATTTTAAAAGGGATTACTGATTTTAAAATGCCTTGGTTTAACCATCAATATAAATCATTTACTGAGCTTAACAATAAAAGCAAATCGCATGTGAAGTCGTACATCCCTGCTTTGTAGGATTTTAGAAGAAACTGATTAGTGTACAACGATGCTTTGAGGCCTACAGGACCTCCTTAAATTTGCTTAGTTTTAGTTTGTGAAATAACTTTTCTTCCTTTCTGTCAAAATGAGTATTTTGTTGTCTCTGGGCACAAGGCTTTTCCGTTTGCTTTCTCTTTTGCTTTTCAAAGAGTTTGTGCCCATCAGCTGTCTCATCTTTCATGATTTGCCTGTTTGATAAATACAACAGTACATACTGTACACTATGACAGGAAAGTCACCCCCTTTGGCTTGCTATCTGTCACTGTCAACCGTTGGAGGTCCCCTGGAGACTACAAGGCTGGACTATGTCATTCAGCTATCTGACAAACAAGTCTGCAGAGGTCTGCGTGTCAAATATAGACACACATGCACTTGGCACACATGCTGTTGGGACTATACCCATGACACTGCAGTTAGGAATGCTCCCCTGTTGCACAGCTACTGAAGCCAAGGAAAGCGGACTTGAGGATTATGGGGGTTGGGTGGGGATGAGTGGAAGGAGAGTGGACCATCAATTTGCAAGGCTAGAGGGTGATGGTTAATTATAGATTTACTCGAGCCCGCCCCTCCATGCTGCACACTCCACCTTGTTCCCTCCCCCTCGCTTCACGCCATGTGCCCACTGACCTCTGAGAATCACTGCTAGTTCTTGGTATACTGACACATGGCCAGAGGGTGACTCGTCTCAGAAATGAGATAACACCTTTCCAAAATGTTTTTTGTTCTTCTTGGCAATCATATCCTTTCGTGATTTCGAAATGAAATAGAAGTTTTCTTTACCTCTACAACTATTTAAATNGTATCATTGAGCTAATTATGGAGACTGGCACTGTGTTGTTGGTATGGGGATTTTACCACCCATTGGATCTCGAGTAAGGAAAATGAGTGAGGGAGGGCTGGTAAAATAGGTAAAAGGTAATGTCAGAGGTCAGCAGATGAATGAAGAGTTTCAGAGAACTTGAAAGACAAAATACGTCATCTTTAAAAAGAAGAGATTTATCTGCAATATGATTGGGTCAGATCAAGTGTGTTGATGCTGTGCTTGTCCTGAAGTGATAGTTCATGCTGGATACAGCTGTGAGACCGTGGTGTCGCTGTCATCATCTGCACAGGTAGTCTTATGCAACAAGCTTGTGGCGTGCCTTAGGCACATAATGTGCTTTTGCTTTTACCCTTTAGCCTCTTGTATAATATGATGTTTAAAAAGAAGGCCAATGTTCCAAACAGCGTGGGCAGGTAAGCAAATAGGCGATTGACTTTTGCCTCTTTGAAATGTGAAGTTGCAGTGAGAGTACATCAGCTGACAGGTTTCCCCTTTGCTGTACAGTGTAGCTAGCTACCTTGCAGCAATGACACACTTTTGCACACACAAACTTTTGCTTTGTCACATAAAGTTTTGTTTAATTGTTAAACATAGAAGAAGAATAGCACAGCATTCTTTGCTGTAAGTTAAAGCTACATTATAACATCATTCAACACAAAAACTGAGTTTGATTAATGAATGTCAATCACAAAGTTAAAGATTCTCGAATCTATGAGAATTTGATGAAGAATTATTAAAGAGCTTACCGTAAAGATTAGTGTCTCTTGCAACAGACATTGGTCAGTACCCTCTGTTTGGAGGATATCTGACAGATGAGCAAAACTATCCACTGTTGAGAAAAGGGACAAGAGAAAAACAGTTTTTAGAAATGAAAACCTTTTGAAAGATGTATTTTTGTGACTTTTGCTACAGGACAGAGATGTGTCTAATACAAAAAGTAACAATGTATCGTACTGAAACGGCAATGATCTCATCTCATTGGTGCCTTTTTAAAGCTATTTTTTGTCAGCCTTTTTCGAGAAGTAGCAGATTTTAGGTTGAATTATCAACCATGTAATAACGAAGCATTTTCACCTCATCTGCATGATGCTGATTCCTGAATATGTGTGTTTACTCAAAATACTAAAGGCAAACTTAATCATAGTGAGCCTGAGTCATATTATTAACTTGTTTGTTACCCTTTTAAGTGGCATCTCTGAATTGTAAAAGGATAACAAAACAAAACCAAAACAATATGATAGACTAAAATCAGACTTACTCAGCAACAACTAAAAAAGTTTTAACGAATACTCACCATGAATTTCTTTTTAGTTTTCATTTGACCTAAATTAACCTGTAAATAGTGAAAATTAATGAAATGCTAATGATTGCAAAAGCATACAAAGATAAGCCAAGGAAAGATGAAGACAAGAGCACATACCAACTGGTGAAGATTCAGTCATGCTGTGGGTCTGCTTTGTTGCCTCTAGAACTGGAGTCATTAAATGTATTCGAGAACACTGATGAAATTAGAAGACTACCAAGAAATTTCTTTTTTAGCAATGTTGTGCCAGGAAACTATGTTTTTAAACAAATGTTAAGGTTTTTTTCCAGTCAGATAGCATCCCAATGATCAGCTCAAAAAAAATCAGGAACTGTTTCTTTAATGTGTCCTGTCCTCAGTCTAAGTGACAATCTTTGGAGAAAACGGCAATCTGCCATTGAATAAAATGTATTTTGCCATTATTTAAATAACCCTTTTACCTTTGCCTGTTACCTTTTTCATAATTAAGAATATCTCATCGGATTGATTTACGAGTAAACAGAATTAAAGATCAAGGAACACCTACAAATTCACAGTGACTGAGGAAGTGTTTTCCAAATTTAATCTGGTATTGTCCTGTGAATCCAGAGGCTACAGTAATTCAAACCAGACTGTATCACAGTACTTGAAGATGACTGAATACATTCACAATGTTCTCAAGGTAGGAAGGAAAGAGGCTGGAGCTGCCCACAGCTTATTTTTTCCCCCAGGGCCTCCTAGGTGAAGGACTGGACCGCTCGGCAGCTTTATTGCTAAGTCCTGCATACAGGAAATGTATTCCAAACACTCATTTGGATGTTGGTGGACAGAGTGCAGTTCAGTATTACCTTGAGGTAATGACTCAGGTCTTGTGAGCTGATACAGCTGCCAAAGGATTTGCCAAGAATAATTTACAGAGAGAAGTTACAACACTTGATGTGCTGTGTATGTGCATGTGTCTCCTGTACATGTTTACAGGCTTATTCTTGGATGCATAGTGCCATGTTATTAACATCTTCATTAGTCTGTGTCAAAATATAGAATCACTCATCGTACACCTCTCTGTGGCCTTGATTTCACTCAGTAACACATAATGGTGTGTCAATTTCTCTAACCATATGGACTTACATTACGCTTTTTAAGTCTTCTCTTATGCAAAGTGTCATGTATGAGTGCACATACAGTTACAGGAAACAAAATCAAAGACAAAAGCAATTTGTCTGTCGTACTATGAAGATTCCATCAACCCATTTGCACAATGTTGCATGTAGATTGTTGTTGATGGGAACCTTATCAGCTGTTCAGGTGAAGTAATTTTTTTCCGCCAAGTTGGAGGCTTTATTTTTTTAGTTGGGAGTGAACAAAGAGCCAATCACATCCCTGCCTGACCAGCCCTCTGGGAACAAGCCAAGGAAGTGGCTTTGTAGTGAGGCAGGAAGTGAGTCATCGCTGTTGCTAGGCTAAATATAGCTTTGATGGCGCTAGCAGGAGGCAGAACAAGCTCTCTTGCCGTCACAAATGTTATCAATGGGAGTTTTGCCCATGAAGGAAGATTCTCTGCACACACGCATGACAAGAAGACAGAAACGTTCAGAAATGGAGCCAAGATGAGGACAAAAGACGAGCGTATACCTTTTAGTGTTTTTGAGTTTCCCTGAAAATTATTCTTGTCAGCAGCCCTCAGTGTATGCATCTGTCCTCAGGATCTATTGGGCCTTCATTTCACTTAGCACATATGTCTAATTGTCTGAGTGTGAGCAGGAGATGGCAGAACACTGAGATATTAGAAGTGTGCTACTAAGTCTAGCTCAGTTTGACTTTTTATGGCTCAGCTCACTCACTCTATGATTTGCAGCCCCGCGGGAAGCCAGTGCCTAGGCTGGACACAGTTAACAGACTGGAGGAAAGGAGGCAAACCGATACACCCTGCAGGGAGAAAATCAAGGCATTATTCAAATTTGTTTAGTTTTGACACGCTCTTTTATCACTTACGGGATTAATTGGCACACATGTGTGCTGGTGGTAGGACAGCACACAACGATGGCTCATGCAGAATACAGTATTTATTGATGCTCTCATGGTTTTAAAAGAAAAAACTTCAACTTTTCATGGAGATTGCTGTTGCATCATAATCTAAAATTAGTAGATACATTTACCATGTGTCATGTACATGAATACAAGTTATCAGGTTAAAAACCAACATGAGCTCTCCTGAAACACAGATGTTTCATACAGTTTTGGACACTTGTGTTGACTGAAGGAAGAGACACTGCATCCCCTTTTTTGCAAATATTTATTTTGACATTTTGAGATCTGAATTTTTTCTGGCTTTAATTTTAAAAAGATAAAAGTTTTAGTTTTTATTTTCTTTACTCAGATTAAAATGCCAAAGTTGGGAAATAACCACGGCAATAAACTGCTAATGATTGTGTCATGTACATGGCCTGGTCTAGCATGCTTTTAATTCACTTTTGAATGCGTGAATGCGCCCTAAGATGACGAGTACTTATGACTGGGAATCTACCCAGACATTCCTCTGTGTGCTTACAAAGGAGACAGGGGTTTCTCAAAATTACAGACACGTTCAGTGACTTTTTCCTCTCTGGTTGCATTTGTTCAGCAGACAGTAACTCTGATACCGTTAACTGACAGGAAGCGATCGGCAGACAAGTCAAAATCTTCTAACAATACCTTTTCAGTTCTTTTCTTTTTATAATTGCTGGTGTCGATGCTTGCAGAAAATTCCATCTTGTTGCAAGAGGTACCTACTCTAAGATTGGAGCTAAAACAAAAAACCTTACAGACTACATTCTGTGAACTATAAATGTTGTTCCTGTGGTGCAGGCACAAAAAGAGGGAGGCACTTCCTCCAGTACTTATAAGAACTACGAAAAAGTTGCTGTAGTTCAAAAGCATCAGGTTTGCAAGTAAAATATAAGATAATAAGATGTGTTTTACAAGTCTTGGATGTACAAACAACTTTTCTGGTCATTTAGATCATTTAAAAACTGATTAAAGGTTTAGTCTTTCAGCAATAGCATTTTCTTTTTCACATCCCAGTGCCCAGACTTTAACCAGACTAGAGTTTTATATAGAGAGCTTGGCTTTTCCTAACCACCATCAGGGACTAGCAAGCTAAATGCAAATGCATACGTTTGATTCATTTCAGTTTGAGGTATGTGTGGATTAATTGATTGGTTTTGGCTCTGGTCAGATTCAAAGGTAAGAGGGATCTTATAATAATTGGGTGGATAACTCTCTCACACACACAGCATCCTTTCAGACTAAGTGTGCTCCAGAGTAGAACTCCGCCCTCCATCTCTGCTCTCCTTCAACCAGGAAACGAGGAAATGATATCATTGTCTGCAGTCACTGTTGAAGCACAGGCCGTTATGACGCACGGTTGTGTGCTTCCTGCCCTCGGGGGAGATACAATAGATTCCCAGTTAGAATGTGAAAAAACATTAGTTGCATCAGCTTGAAAATGGCCTCTTTCATGAGGAGAAGAGGCATCACAGCTGAAGAGAGACAAGCAGCTGAAATTTATATGGGTGTGATTTCAGTAATTGACACTGATCATAATGTTTTCCCTGACATTGCAAACTCTTATACCTTTCATATGCATATCCCCATGTCTGACCCAGGCTTTTTTTTCTCATTTTTTGCTCCCTTCTTATAGAAAGATGAAGTGTATTTGAATCTGGTTCTGGACTACGTTCCTGAGACTGTCTACAGAGTGGCCAGACACTACAGCCGAGCCAAACAGACGCTGCCTATGGTTTATGTCAAGGTAAATTACAAACTGGGTGTGTGTGCATCTATAACCATTACAGCAAGAACTGATGAACTTCCCTTCATTTAAAAGGGACATGGAGAAGACAATATTATCTCAGTTATATTATATACATCAAAACCTCCTTGGTTAAGTTCCATGTCATTATCTGGGTTTCACTAAGTTTCTGTCATTCATTTTCTTTAAGTATTGTTGAAATGCTTCATTTTTAGCCATCTGATGGTGGATGTTTGTGGAGTCTATGAATTCATTAGGATGATGTTTAAAAGAAATAAAATGAAAAAGTTTAGACATAAAAAATTATCACACTCCTCTTTGCATCTTTAGAATGACATGTTTTGATACTTCATTTTCAGACTTCCCAGATTTAAAGATGTGTATATTTGTGGTTGAAGTATGGAGAATTTAATCATTTCTTTTCTCAAGACCCAGACATAGAATAACTACTCATTCACATAGTTTGTTCCTTATTCAAATTCACAATGAGTAAAACAAAATATGCAAAAAGCTGGACTCATCTTCCAAATTGTAAATCTTGCTAATAGCATAGTTATTGTTATTTTGGTCGAACTTCTCACATGACAGCCATATGAAACATCACACAGTACTGTGGCTTTCTACATTTGAACTTTTCTTTTTGTTTTGCTATCTTGTAAGAGTAGAGTGATCTAAATTGAAATGGCAAGTTTTAAGAAATAATTTTTTTCAGATTTAATATTATTTGTTGTTTAACACGTAAATACAGCATATAGTATACAAAGAGCACAGTTTTTTTTTTGTTTGTATGCATCCCTATCCCTGAGTGTGAAAGTGAGGCTGTGCAACTGTAGAAAGGAAAAATATTACATTTTTACCTCCTGAAGCTCTGGTTAATACGGGTTAAGAGTTTTAAAAAAAACGGTGTATGATGCTATAGTCTAAGCACACTGAGAGTATATCATGTGCTTGAACAGGCTGAAATTGGGTGCTTGTTTCTAGACTTAGACACAGTGATGGAATTGAGTTTGGTTGTCCTGTGTTTGAAAGCTCTCTTTGTCTGTATGTGTGTTTTCATGGCTCCATAGTTGTACATGTACCAGTTGTTCAGGAGCCTGGCCTACATCCACTCGTTTGGGATTTGCCATCGGGACATCAAGCCCCAGAATCTGCTGCTGGATCCAGAGACAGCTGTACTCAAGCTCTGTGACTTCGGCAGGTGAGATGCAGGGCAGGCATTTTATCGGGTTGTTCACATTGAAACACATCGCCAATAATGGTAGAGTATTGAAGTAGAAAATGCCTTTAGTCTCTTAGTTTAGCACTAAGACTAGAAGGATAATGAGAAGCCTGTTCCACTGTAAATCTGAGTACCAGCACTTCTAAGGCTGACTGATTAAGTGCACATCTCAATTCATTCCTGGAATCTCTGCTGGTTACCTGGTAACTGCATGGAGTCCCCAAGGCTCTGAGTTTTTCCATCAAGAACTAACACACTTCAACACTGCTGCATCCAGTTTTTTGCAGTGGTTATTGTAAGAGTTAAATGTATAAAGTCTGTACGCTCCATCTTCATCTAACTCCTTACAGCCACATGAGAATGACATCACCTTAGCTCATTTTACAAAAAGTAAACCTGTTTCCCTTCAAGTTAAGTTCATAGGCTGAGACTCCATATAGTGTTTGTTTCTGCAAAACTATAAAATATAAATGTGATGTGCTTTCAATGTGATGCCTTGAATCTTGTGAGCTTTAAATGTAGCAAACGGAGATCCTGCAAAATTTAGCAGTAATTTTGACACAGTTCTAAACCTTAATTGGCAAGTTAGCAATAGTTTAATATTTCATCAGTTTTCACTTATGTAAATCCTAATCACACTGCTTTTATATTTCTTTTTATTTTGAAAGTGGGGATATTGATAATGATTTATATCTTTTGATTTTGTGTGCAGTGCAAAGCAGCTGGTTCGTGGAGAGCCTAATGTGTCCTACATATGTTCTCGCTACTATCGGGCCCCTGAGCTCATCTTTGGTGCCACTGACTACACCTCCAGTATAGGTAGGCCGTCTTTGGCTGACACAGTCATTGCTATTCAACAAGTTTAACCTCAACACATAAATTTCACTGCATGGACAAATCCACGGGCAGGGCCAGAGGGGCAGTGGTCTCTGCTGGCCTCTGATTGGTCCCCCAAGTGCCTCTGTACAATCACTGATATATTGACTCATGGTGAGTAAGTTACAAAGCACAGCAATCCTTTTCTGGCAACTATAGTGGTGCTGTGAATATGTTGGGAAGTGTAAGGGGGGGAAACAAAAGTCTAACTCTGATATTGATAAAAGGGTCAGAAACTGGAATTTCCGATGAAACTGATTCAGAGAAATTCTCAATAGACTTAAAGGCAGTGGTATGTTTATTCCTTTTAGAGTTCCCTGTCTAAGAAATTTGTTTGATGTTTTTTAATTACATGAAAGAGGACCAGTCAACAAATTACGAGGGCTGTCAAATTATTAAAAATTGTATTCAAATTAATCATACCTTACAAATGAATTAGTCATGATTAATCACAATTAATCACCAATCACAGCTATGCCTGAAATATGCCTGTTTTTTTTACTGTATTGTATCAACAGAAAGAACAAGCCACTTGTTGAACTCTCCTGTTACTTAAGTCCATTAGCACCCCCACGTTCCTCTAAAGTTCCTAATTGCTATTAGGCTATTGGGAGTAACTGGTTTGAACATATTGACTGGTCTGTGGGTGTGAGACAGGGCTTGGCAGGTCTGCTGCACCAATGTTGTGACATCATGACCTTTTTTTTCTCTTCTTTTTTGTGTTAAATGCAGACAAAAACTATTAACACACTTGATAACATAAATTAATTACTGCCTTTAACACATTTTTTTCAAAAGCCTTACAAATTATGCTTAACGATCTCAACAGCATCGACAGCAAAAAACTGATGAAATGTGCTGTATATACACAGCATTGGAAAAAATTATTCATAGATGTTGGAGTTGTACTTGGTGCCTCTTTTTTAAAATCTTATTCTTGTATTGTCCCTGATTTGGAAAAATCCTAGACACGCCACTGTTTCTTTGTATATTACTAATGTGAAAACAAAATAAAATATTATAAGACAGAATCATATGTTTTTGATCTGGCTTCTGCTGCAGGATACACCTAATGCGTGGTTGTCTCTGTGTACTCCTCTTTGCTTGTATCTGACTTGCTTTTCTCTTTGGTGACCTTTTTCCTGCAGATGTGTGGTCAGCTGGCTGTGTACTGGCAGAGCTGTTGCTAGGACAACCAATCTTCCCAGGTGACAGTGGGGTGGATCAGTTGGTTGAAATCATCAAGGTATTGGCCCACTTGCCCTTAAGTATTCATTTGGCATATTCTTGCAACTTAAGTTCACCATATGGTGTTAAAGAGGTTAATTGTCCCACCATCTTTGTCGCAGGTTCTTGGCACCCCAACCAGGGAGCAGATCCGTGAGATGAACCCCAACTACACAGAGTTCAAATTCCCCCAGATTAAGGCACATCCATGGACTAAGGTGAGTCAACAGGTACAGGAGCACTTTTACTTCCTTCAGTCCAAATGCTGTTGTTTCATCTCACTGCTTTTCATTTGCCAATATGTCATCAAACTGCATCATCTCCATCCAGCAGAGCTGCATGCTGATTTAATTGCCTAACTTTGGCTCTGAGCCTTTTTTAGTATGGGGGGGTTGCCATTCATCCATCAAGCTAAGGGTGTCTTTCTTTCTTTCTTTCTTTCTTTCTTTCTTTCTTTCTTTCTTTCTTTCTTTCTTTCTTTCTTTCTTTCTTT
>JAPMNP010669835.1:0-19386 GCA_029874935.1 Atherina boyeri | reverse complement strand
TTTAAGAAAGGCCTGAAAGACTATAATAGAGTGTGGATATCCATGTTAATAACAGGTTATGACTCCTTTAAGGAACGTCAGATCAAGTCACTTTCATCTCTGCAAAACATTCAAAACCAACTGAGGTTAACCAAAGAGGATAAGAATACAACATCCAGGAGGAGGTTCTCCTGGTTTCTGTGGGTGCTGCGACACTTTTGAAAACATTTTTCTTGTATTGATTTCGCAGTTTGATCTCGGATGATTTAATAATTTTCCTCTTTATTTGAAAACAAAAAAAACTCCCCTTGATCCAACATAATTTACTGCTGTCATTTCTCTCTGCAGCCTCCATTTATTCTATTTTGGTTTAACTTTTTTATGCAGTATATTGTTTCAGAGTATTGTTTGATAATATTAATCTCCTGCACTTAAATGTTTGTAATTGAGCTGCAAATGCATATTAACAAATGTTTAATATAAATATTAACTGGACTTGAATGAGCGAACGAAAGCTTCAAACTCAGCAGAAATTCATTCTTTCTTTCTCTCCATCATTCTGAGGAGGAACACAAGCAACTTGACCTCTAAAGGTACATGCTGTCTCTTTATATGGTTAAATAAGGATTTATTAACAACTGATTATTGTACTTATTATTGTATAATTATTATTAAGATGCATACACTGGTCTTGATAAATCAGGATTTTTTTGTACTTATAAACATTCTAAATTTCATTCATAGGATGGTATTTAGGACAGTTTTGTCACGGGCCCGTTCTAAGCTGGTTCCTGCTAGGAACTGCTTTGTTTTTCCACTACAGGAAATTTCACTCGTCCAGACATACTGTAGGGGGTTTCATCCAGACAAAGTATGTCACTGCCATCCATCCTGGACCAAAGTAGTGCACTGGGTGATACTGCAAACTCCAAAAACCCACACTGCTCAGGTTTGAAATGTTTTTGCAAACCTACCTGAGACCAGGACCCGGTGCTCCACTCTGGTGGGCAGACCTGTGTGTGGCATGGCTGGACCTGGGCAGGAGAGATGACAGGGCAGAGGGAATGTGCCACAACCTCTTCCCTCTGATAGGTCACCTTCCTCAAGCAGCGCAGCACCCTGGTCTGTTGACCTCCTCCACATGAGCGACTGCAGGGCCCCCAGTCTCCGGTCGCCCAGCTGCGGAGGGAGAGGAAGCATAGAGGGTTTGCAGTCATTGGCAAGTAATAGTTTGGATAGCACGATGAGCCAGACAAAGACATTTATGCTGTTAATCAGGAAAACCAAACCACATAATAGACTCCCCCTAAAAACCCTAATTACTCCCTCAATTATTAACTAAGACCACAAATCCAAAAAATGTCATATAAGCGCTTGTTATTGGGCGATTAAAACCTTTAAATAGTGATTTAACCTGGATGGATTTAAACATTATGACTCCAAGAGAAGCAGGCTCTCACCAGTTTCAGACATTGATCTTTGTCACTGTACAAATTGGTAGTGCAGCTCAGAAAAGTAAATACACAAGCCTGAATATATATTTTCATGGCCTGCCCACTCCATCCATCTTTATCTTCTCTATTCCTATGAAACTAAACATGAAAACCATATTGTATACAACTCTCCATAACAGCTTTCCCAGATTTCCCCAGCCAACCACAATATACAACACTCAATAAGGCCAAAGACAGATGTGGACTGCCTCGCTTTTCTCTCCCTCCTTTTGCCTTAAACCTGTTTTTCTTTTTTTTCTTTTTCACTTCACACCTGTCCTTTCTGTCCCCATCACTTGATTTCTAATCTCTTCTCACTTGTCTTTGCCTTGCCTTTTGAATTCTGGCTTTGCCCCCTGTCAAAAAGCCAATTGCTGCTTTCTAAAATAGCTCCTGTCTTGGCATCAGGGCTGAAGGGGGAGATTTCAACAAATGAGTGGTCTGACAACCACATGCTTAGAACCGAAAGAGAGAGGGAGGAGATGGCTCTGTCCAGTTCTGAGACGACATGCTACCGCAGAGACCATTCCTCCCTGCCGCCGACCTGCTTCAGGGGGGAAAAAAATGCTTTCGTTTCCCTTTCAAATGCCGCAGACAAATGAAACAGAAGGACAGAACTGCAATTTGGAAATGGGAAAGTTGTGGACCATTGGGCGCAGAAAGCATCGGTTTGGGACTTTTGGCTTGTAACCTGTTTGTTTTTTTTCCCCCTCTCTCTTTCCTGACTTATAAATAACAATATCTCATTGGGGGAAGTAGCTGATGTGCCACACCGCTTTGCTGAAAACCACTACTGACCCAGCTGTAATTTTTATATATAAAATGTCTGAAAAGCTAAAATATTCTAAGGTAGGAAAGATTGCAACGAGCAGATGGCAGACCAGATGACCTCATCATCTTATTCTTATATTGAGTTTGACTTGATGATTCTAATTAAGATCTTCTGCATAATCATGAACAATAATTACTATCTCTGCTTAACAGGTTACTGTAACCAATCTCCTGGTTAAAACTGGTGTACTAGGACATATTGTGGTGAGAATAGACAATTGATTTAGATACAAGCATACAAGAGCAGTGTAATTTTAAAGCAGATTTGCACATATTACTGTAGGAAAAGCGTAGTAGCAACAGATTTTCTGTCACTATCCAAAATTCCGGAAATGTGACAGCATGTAAAGGGAGACAGAGCAGTTCATAACAGTAGAAGGAACTGCCTCACATTTATCTAAGACACACAAAGATTTGTCGTGAGCAAGCTTCAGTTATTGACTTTATAGTACAGCCTCTGATATCAGCAATGATGGAATATCTGCAGTGTAAGTTAAAAGAACCATTTGAGAGAACCAAAAAAGGCATCCTAAGCTTTAACTGTAAGGCACACCTGGGCGTAGAATTGGGTCGGGATCGCAGGAACATGGCCCTACCCATTTCCAGCAACAACTGAGGAATCTCTATCTGTAATGTTGCTGCTATAACCTGCCGTATAACCCATTTCGACTCTGCTCTTTTGTGTCTTGTTAACATGATTGGCTGCCCCTGCTGTCACACACTGTTTTTTGTTTGCTTGTTTTTTTGGGGGGTCTTTTGCCCTGTCCAGCATCATGACAGAATAATGATAGTCCAGCTGTTGTGTTGTGTTAGACAAGAGCACTCAAAATCTGAATATAAATCATGCAAAAAGGAGTTTTTTCTTACATCCCAAATTATATGCAACTGCAATGAGTAAGATTCCTCACTTTTCATCATGGCAGACTATATAACCACGGCTTCTCACCTGTGGACATTCGGCAAACCTGGCAACCGGTGCAGCTGATGGTAGGAGCAAGAAAACGCCGACTACTGACCGAGAGGAACTAAAGTTCTATAGATCACCTTTAATGTTAATCCTCGAATAGAATATTTTGTATTATAAACTTCTGCTTGTTCAGATGTCCCGATCTACTCAGCCACATGATCCTGCAGATATATGTTTAAGTGCAACAAACACTTATCTTGTGTGTGTTGGCCACTTTTATGTCCCTTACAATGTCAAAATCCAGCCTACTCCCTTGAAGGCAAATGTTTATAATTGTAAATGTATTATTTTCTAAGTAATAAGGGAAACTGAGAACAAAATGTCTAAATCAAGCCTATTATGTTGCAGATGCTTGATGTTTTTTATAGTAATTCAAGGGGAAAATAAGCAGAACAATGCAAGCACTGATTTAATATATTCAATAGGGTTGTCCCATGTGCTGCAATTCCATTACAGCAGAGTTTATAGATGAGATAATGGGGAAGTTTTTAGTAGGGTTTTGCAAAAAAAATGCTTTCTGCATGCTTAAACTTCATGCCTTCCTTCAATTAACTTCCTTATCTTGTCTTGATTTCTGTTTAGTAAATATCTTGCTATCTTATCCCATCTATTGTCTTTTGTCTTTGCATTTTTTATGGTTAAGGATGTGTCATTTTGATTTGTTTATATATGTCACAGATGCGAACAGAGAAATCCCCGGCCTGAGTTAAATGGCTCTACAGATGCAGTCTGCCAAGAGAAAAAACTAAATTATGTCAAACAGCAAATGGGACAACAGGAGAGGAGGATAGGAAAGAATTACACAGACTTCTGAAAATATGTATGACCATATCTACGCAGCCTAGAGCTAGCCTGGATGATTAAACTGACTTTTTAAAATTCTCCCTGCATCCCTGTTTTATGTTAAAAATGCTGCGCAATCCACAGTCTAGCTAATGTGGGGATAGAAGCTTAAAGTGAGCCTAAAGCTACAGCGGCTGTTCGAGAGTGAAGGGGCGCAGGCGTGTGCATGGAGGTTTAACTGGTTCTCCACGGCTAGACTGGCCGGGCCCCGTGGGAATCCCACTGTCTCTGCACAATAAAACATGGACAGGGTTGTCAGCACCCGCGATACACATCACAGAGATAAACAGGCATTTTTACATTCTCCTACTGTCAGATACTCGTACATAACGCAGCGGCATCCCACCTCATTGTCAATTTTTCTTTTCTGCCAGGCTCTTGAATGTGTGCCCATACATCCTGGAGATCTAAATGCAGTCATTAAAGCTTTCATGCTGCTCACTCAACTTAACTTTCTTCCTGTGCAGCACCCATAGACCAGCCTGAACACAGCCAGTCCCAGAAATGGTGTCCACTATTGTGTACATAATGAGATCCATGGATGTCAAACTGCTTTATTTTCCTGAATGGATAATCACCCTGATATCTGGACTATACCATTCTCTTCACTAAAAAAAAAAGAAGCGAGGTCAGGACACACAACAAGGCTGTTTAATAGCTTTCGCCAAGATAAGAGAAATGGTATGCCTAAGATTAGGGGCAGGAAATGTCCTCTCGGGTGGTGGGAAACTCAGTGAGAAACAGAGGCTGTATGTTGGAGGCGTAACCGATAGCTGTCTGGCTTCCTCAGCCCCTGACACCGGAGAAAGTTCTATCCGGACTTGTTGCAGCATGGCTAATAGTGAACAAAATCACATCATTAACATCAAACACAAACAGCTTATATTTCTATTTTTACCTTGTGGTTTAGAGCCAAAACACAATATTTTTCTGCATCATACATGTAGAAAGGGTTGTGCATCTGAAATGTCAGTGTGTACAACATGTTTGTGTGTAAGTGTGTGTACTTTCTGTGAACCCAAGACATGGTTCCCTGCCTGTTCTTTAGGGCAGTTCTGTAAATCAAGCTAGCTGCAGTTCCCTCAGCCAAAGGCCTACATAATGAGGGAGAGAGGCCATTTATCCAGTGCTGTTTCAACTTGTTACTCTGCTGCACTTTCACCTGGTTTCCTCCTATGCTTTCTGCAGTGGTCTCTGACTGCACTCACCTTTAAAAATGAACGGCCATTAAACACACTGTCGACACTACTAAACACGGTCATGATTTTTCTACTGAGAAATTTCAGACCCTTTGTGCTGAAATTATGTGTAAGGGGTAGCCTATTATGATTTGAAAACAATCAGTCTAAGAAGCCTTTGTTGTCCTCTTCCTTGTGTTGTCCTCATATTCCTTTGTTTTTTTTCTTTTCTCTTCAGTTTCTAAAGTAAAAAGTGCACTTCCCAGTGCTAAAGACAAAACTAAGAGCACAGCATTTCCCAATTTCAGTATCTAACCAGGGCTCTGACAGATGGACTGTGAGAGAGATTATTTACTCTTATGTTGTACGCTTTCTGAGTAAATTTTCGCTGCAAACAGACAGATATGCAGTCCTGTAAGAAGCTAACAATGCTGAGCCCAGAGTGAGTGTTAGCTCAGCACACTCAAAGCGTTGATTGGACGCTTGACTTAAAGTTAACTTGAGCCAGGAAGGCCCAGCTCTGTTTGACATTTACATTTCTCCACAAAAGGTAATAAATTATCTCCCGTGTCAGAGCAGAAACCAAAAACAGGAAAAACAAAACCAATAGGCAGATACGTTTTAAATGCTTTCGTGTTTTTTAACACTGCTCCTCCCATGTTGCTGTGGGAAGCTAAACACACAGTCAAATGTCTGCCGGAGCTGAATAGAAGCACCAATCAGTGGTATGTTCCAGCCCTGAGACACACACATTTCAGCTACTTCAGGCAATCACACCTCTGAATTCAGATGGTGCTCATCAATTACTTTTTTTTTACAGAATCTAAAAGCAAGGTGCTGGCATCGGCTTATAAAGTGGAGTTCAGATCTGCTCCAAATTACAGAAAGTTTTCCTCACCTGTTGTTTCCATGGTAATTGCAAAACAAGTTCCATGTGGTTATGTTCCAAGCATTCAAGTGTAGAAGTACAACATAAATCCATACTCAGAGGTCCACCTCTAATGAGACTCCAGTACACTCTTAAGTGCATCACTTACATTGTGTGACTTTAAAAGTTAAAAATCCATAAAAACTCACATTTTGTGCTGCTAAATCAGACCCCATTCTTAAATTAATAGAATAAACTAAATCAATCACATCATTTTCAAGTAAAGCTCTGTATTCATTTCATGCCCCTGTAGTTAGTGGTTGATTAAAGTCATTATTGATCGTAAATATTTGATTTTACATGTTTCATTTGGCCTGCATGTCCACGGGTGCAGCCTCAAATGTTTTCTGAAAAGCCTGGATTGCAAGACAGAAAAAAAAGAAAGATCTGTCATAATCTTGAATTAAGTCATTAGAAATATTATGATGATATTATATGGTTGCCCAAAAATACAAGCAGTATATTTGTGGTTTCTCTGTATGTCACATAAGCAAAACCTGCTTCAAAATACTTGGGACCAAATGTAACACATACAATATGCAGCACTGAGGTAGCTCATTCAGAAACTGGTTCTAAAGAAATTGAGTTCAAACATGAAATACAGCTCTGAGCATTTCCCAGATAAAGAGGGATTTCAGTTTTATCTGGCTTCTTGTCTTTGTCAATAAAAAAATGGCTATATGCAGTTATATAGCTATTTAAGATTATGAGCCAGTGGAGTAGGCTGAGATGCATTGGATTTTTAGTAAAAGAATCCCAGCAAAATCCAGTTGTGGGGAGTGTAGAGATTCTAATCTCTTTCTCTAATCTGGACTCATCTCTTTGAATCACCAGACTAGAAAAAGATCAGAGCGCACTAAAGTTCAGTGGTAGAACAAAGATGCTTCCGGGGGGGCATGAGACGCCAGCACCTGTTGAAATAAGTAAGACTGATTCAAAAGGACAGGAGAAGCAGAGGACTGTCATGTGTTTTTCTTTCTTTTCTTTTTTTAAAGAAAACGATGGAAAAAATGAAAAATTAGAGAGTGTGCAGAGTAGAGAGATGAACACAGGCTGAGCAGAGTGGTGGCTGACCACAGCAAGCAGCAGCCTCTAGACAGCTCAACCACAGTGGATGTGAGTCTGTGTGGGCGCACCTATAATAAAAACAGATCCACAGGTTCCTGAAAATTTGGCAACATCAGTGGCCGTGCCACATATCCCACAACCAGCTGTACGCAAAGACCCACACACACAGCAGTACTCACTATGCAGGGCAGGGCTGTGTGTTGCAGAGATGGGAGCCCAGCGTCGGTCTGGTGTTGGGATTGCACATGCTGGAGTTGACTTGAGTTTTCTGGTCCTGCAAACAGATGGCCTTAGTGGAGATACGACCTGTCGGAGAGACAAGAAGAAAACAAATAAACAAAAAAAAAAACAGATCAATGCATGTCCTCACGCGATCAGCAGAAGGATATGTTTGCTTGAAGCTAAGCTGTGATTGGACAATAACGATTCACGGTGGAGGAATAGCAAAAAGTCATGCATCAAGCTCTATGCATGTCCTTGCTAATCCAATTGATGGTCTTTAGAGGGGTTCAAATAAAGTAATCAATCTGATATTATCCTTTTGTCTTTGATAGATTTCCTCCGATTTCTTTTTTTTTTTTGTCTTTGGCAGAGGAGTCCACATTTTTGGCCCCATGTAGGCCTACAGGGCCAACATGGAAGCAGTCTTACCTCCAGCACATGGAGCAGAGCAGTCTGAGCGCACCACACCCCAGCTGTACTCGGGTTTCCTCTCAGTGCGAGGCACGGTGTACTCCCACACCACACCCGGGTTCTTTCCCTGAAGAAGGATCTGTGAGCCAAGGCAACAGACAATCAGAGAGGTATAATCTCGGTAAGACATACTGATAACTGCTACAGCTGCTAAGAGGAAAAACATGCAAACTTTAGATCTTACCTAAAATCTCCAAGTTACTATAGAAGCCACTCAAGTTAAAAAAGAACAAAACCACTTCAGTAAGGCATCATGGCTCATTGTATAGTGCACACACTGTTTTTCTCTCTCTTTTTCTTTTTTTTTCCAGAAAGTTATCTCTTCTTTTACCACATCCTTCACACTGGCCGGTTACCTTTTCTGTGTAAGAGATTTATTTGGACATTCAAGTCAAGCACAGACTAACGGATGAGCAAAAGCAGACATACCCATTAGAGGAGAAGAATTAAGCTATCATTAAATGGACCTCATGAGTATAAACTGCCATGGGGAAGAGTTTCCTTTTGGGTTTATTTACACAGTCGGCTCATAGTGTGGCATTTCAAACCATTTTTAAACACAGTACTGGACATTTAGTCAGCATTGCTGCTTTATTCACATTAGGTTGTGGATGATCCTGAAGTCCAGCTTGCATCTTCAGTTCACATGCTTGACAAACATCATTAGTCTATCAGTATGTACATAAGCAGCTTTGACAAGTGTGTTTTCTTTGGGGTATATCCTACAGAACAAAGGAATTTACCATCAACTGTCCAACTTGGAAAAGCCACGAACAAAAACCTCCTGGGCTCAATTCACCTAACAGTCCTGGAGCACTTCCATCAACTCAACCTATCACCTTCTAATGCTTGAAAAGTGTTCAGTGGGTACAGCTGGCCCAGTGCCAGACAGAAGTAAGAAGACAGATGTTTATCTGAAGCAAAGCAAGGATCTGTCTAATATCAGCTGCATAAACAGGCAAAGGGATATTTAGACTTCTGAATAGCTGGAGGGACGAATCAGTGCACGGAAACGTTTAAGAACAAGTAGGTACGGTGACATAGGCATGCAAGCCCGTGTACTGTAATCCGATAGGACAGGTTTTCAGACTATGGAAGAAACATGACACAAAGATACATGATGCACGAGGAAAATGGGATGCTTTGATACCAGCCTTTTCTAAATAATAAGAAGTTAGTTATCACAGTTTGTTCTCATCATTTGTCCTGCTCATCAACAACAGCTGCAATGGCTGGGACACACAACATATGTGAGCAATCAATCAGTTTTGGACGTACAGATATTATTTGCACATTTTTAGCATCATTGTGACCAAACACTGGCAATGCAGCCCCTGTGGTTGCAAAAAGAGGTCAGACTGCATAGAAGTCAGTGACTGTAAACTCCTTACAATAGTTCTTCTAAGTCAAGGTTTTCTTAAGGGTTTCTGGTCCTAATCTCTGGTTTTATGTCTTCTTTAATACAGCATAATGCTCATTTTGTAAATTATGGTCCCATTTAAAGTAGCAAGGTATGCTCTGGGAAGGGACAACTTAGTGATTAACTAGCCGCACCCGTAGCTGGGAAAGCTTTGGTTTTAAAAGGACAAAATGATGACAGCCAGAATGCCAAACTCAAGACATCAAACAGGGAGTCCACAAACCACTGGATTACGTCATCCTGGGTATGTCTGTCATACAGTCTGTAATTTTTTTATGCAGTCTATTAATATTGTTTCTCAAAGTTTGCGAGTATATGATTATTGGACAGTACAGACCTTGTTATTTCTCAACATGAACATTTTCAGTATTAAAATAAAAATAAACAAAAATGCTTGAAAACGTTTTTGAACGCATATCATGCTACATTACTGGCACCAACCAATGGATATTGGAAACCAGAAAGAAAATCAGAAAAACAAGAAGAAAAAAAAAACAAGCAAAAAAACAAACAAACAGCCATGCGAGTGGTAACAAAGGCCCTGTTTCCACCAAGGAGTCAGTACAGGTCCCAGAATATCCCATCTGAGCTGTATTACTTGTTTGGGAACCCTCCGTTGGGATAAACTTGGGTAAAGCTTGATGCAACTTGGAGAGCTGTCACCTCCTACAGTATGCGACTCTGCAATAAAAATCAAAGCAGGAATGGCGTCTTGTGTAAATATACTGTGGATTTTTTGTTGTTTACACCCAAAGGCCAAGAAGAAAGGACACAGACTTCTTCTTCGCGTTCTTGTTGGGCGGCTGTAGCTCAGCAGTTATCTATCAACCGGAATGTTGGTGGTTCAATTTCAGACTTCCATGACTACATGCCAAAGTGTCCTTGGGCAACACACTGAATCCCACACTTCCCCCTGATGTGTCTATTGGGGTGTGAATGTGTGTGTGAATGGCTGAATGTGACATATATATAAGTACACTCCATTTACCATTCATTATAAATAAAGAAAGACGTTGCACCATAATATGACTTAGCTGTCGCATATATCACTATTGGGCTTATACCCTGCCAGCTGCCCTGCAAATGCAACACACAAATGAGGGTTTACCAAACCAAACTGCACCAAACTGTCCCGTCCCGAGCCGATCCCCTAGGTCAGGGGTGGGGAACCTTGGCCTTCATTCTGCAAAGATTCCATGTTTCCCTGCGCAAAAACAGCTGATTCAAATGAACTAGTAATAGTGCAGAAGTTCATTGGCTGTTGGATCCAATAGATTTGAGTCAGGTGTGTTGAAGCAGGGTTGCATGGAAAACTTGGAGGATTGCGGCCCTAGAGGGCCAGGGTTCCCCACCCCTGCCCTAGGTGGAATAGGGCTAAAGTCAAGAGGGAAACTTTAATAAACCCACCTCTATCATTTAACCTATCTTCTTTTCAGCTAAACAAAGGAACAAACGGATCATGGTTGTAACATAATGACAAATATTAACATGTTGCTGATGGTAAGCACTCATTTCTTTAGAACAGGCCACAGATTATCTACAGTAATACCAACTCAGAACAGCATACTGCAAAAAAGGTGTGCACGGCATGTCATCTAAGATGCATAGACTTAGCTCCTACATGAGTTAAACAGGGATTTTATATGGCTGTGCATAAAGCTAATAGATAAAAAAAAACTTTCTTGTGTATCTGTAGCAACTATGACTATAGCATTCTTGCCACCCAAGCAGAGTGATAACTTGAACAGACATGATGAGAACAATTTAAAGAGTTATAATAGAATGGTATAGATTTACATCTTACACGTATACAACATGTACAGGCTGAAAACCTGATTTCAAACCTCCAGAGGGTTCCATGACATCTCATAGTCACACAAAATACCATTCCTCAATTTCCAACGATATTAACAGACCATTTAAAAAGTCAGCCGATTACAAAAGACACAGATTGCGTCAGCAAAAGCCAATATATATTTTTCTTCACTAATTTCAATTTATCTGTTAATGAAGAAAACTTTAATCTTAAATACGCATTTAAATAAAGTATCTAAAACTTTTTAAGACAGATCTCGTCAATTAGCATTTTCCTCCCTCACTTTCCATCCCCCTGTCACTCTGCTGTCATGTCTGACTGAATGACAACTTACTGAAGCTACCAATCTGTTTGTTAAACAGAGACAAGGGATTGTGCTGAAGGGTGCAGAGGAGTAAGTGTGCTCTCATGTACTTTAGTCTGTGATTTACTGCTCTTGTCTTTGGCTTGAGTTGCACAACTCGTACTAAGTTTCCTGAAGGCTTCATGCTTGGACACATCTGTTTACAGATTTGTGGAGGAGGGGCCATGTCGGAGTGTTGTATTTCCAAGAGGTCACAGAAAATTGTAGCTTTGCATGCCTTTAAACCTGAGAAAAGTGGTCAAATAGGCCCATAGATTGTTGAAGAAGAAGTGAAAGAGGCCATTAAATGTGCAACAGGTAATCCCTGCAATCCGTGCTCAGGTAAGACAATCATTTCTCTCTAACATTTATTTGCCTTCATCAAAAATCCACCTTTGATTTGACCCACAGGTTGTTTGAACAAGCACCTACGAAAACAAGTTAGACCCCTTTTCAGACATATCCAAACCAGTCCTGTTCTTCATTCTTGGTAAGATGCAGCTGATGGTCACCGTCTGACTAACAATTAATACAAAAACCAACAATAACAAAGAAAAATACTCTGCTAACTCATACTGTCTCAAATATCCACAACCCGCTGGCGTCAGCCAGCAACAATGACTTCACTCTTGTTCCTACTTCATACGCAGAACTTACACTGGTCTTTCTAAAGGTCTTTGTTGTCACATCAAACTAACAAAAGCAACAAAACACAGCCTTGATTTAGTTATTAGGCATAAAAGTTTACCCAAATTCCACAGCCAACAAGTAAAAGGCCTTATCGTGACATAAAACAAAACACAGTGAGTTAACTAGCAAGTTCATTTCATTCTCTTCCTTTTCAGTTCATTTGTATCATACTAACTCACGACAAAAGTTACTTCAAGACGCTTTTAAAGAAAACACTCCAAGTCAATCTAACCTAATTCACTTTAAAATATAACAAATCCAATCAAATTAAGATCATTAGCATCAACATGAATCAAAGTTGCCAGGGGTTTTGCACTTTTGACTTGCAACATTGTCTGCAACAGAAAAGCCTAACAACATGATTACAAGTGTTTCTCCTCAGATAAGCTTAAATAAACTTCAGTTGTATAGTAATAAAGCTGCATAGTGGTGAGGTGGTTACTGCTTTGAGCCTTGGCTCGGCCTTTCTGTGGAGTTTGCATATTCTCCCCGTGCATGCGGGGGCTCTCTCTGGCTGCTTGGGCTTCCTCCAACAGTCCAAAAACACGCGTATTGGGTTAACTGAAGTCTCTAAATTCTACCTAGGAGTAAGTGTGAGTGGACGTTTGTCTCTCTGTGTTGGCCCTGCAGTGGACTGGCGACCTGACCAGGATGTACCGTGCCTCTTGCCTAGCAGCTGCTGGGACAGGCTCCAGCCCCCGCAACCCTGCATACAAATAAGTTGGTATAGAAAATAGATGGGTGGATGACATATAATACATGTACAAAATATAGGAAACAAATATGGCTATATATAAAAGTTAGAATAAACAAGAAAAACATTTAATTAATTCATCTCTCATCTGTCTTTACTTTACTTTGAGACGCAAACATTGGCTCCTAAATGATTTCTGTCAACTAACATGGCTTCAGATCTTGAGGTTGTGTGACTGATGTCAATTTATCTTATGACACTCTAACAGCAGACCACAGAGTATCTTGGTTTTCACAACCCAACAACCACACTACTCATCAAGTCAGAGATGAGAGAGGATGATGAATTACGATGTGGCGGATACAGATATACGCTCACAAAGCTTTGCCCTGGACTGGTATGACCTCGCCTTGCCAAACCACAAGAATCTCAATTCCAAGGGGAGAAATAATCCCACTTGGTATCCACTCCGGAAGCAGCCATATGTTATGTCTTTTCCCTCCTCCCTCTCCTTCGCCCCTTGTGAGCTACCCTTTCCCTCCTCCTTTCTACCAGCTGAGCGGCTGCACAGATGTGAACACCTTGTAACAGTTTACACTCACACTCCCCAACATTTGTTTTCCTTTCAATGTTTCAAGCTGAGTAAGGGTCTGCGAGTGATCCGTGCAAACATCCTCCCCCATCTCTCTCCGTTTTTCAGTCACAGTGCCAGTTAAGCAGAATGTGTGAAACAGATGAAGAATTGCTTTGCTTCATTTGCAGTTAAAGTCTCCCTGTGCCCTGACCTTAACTTCTCACATCCAAAGAGTTCGATTGCAGAATTCTTAATCTTTTAATCTCACTCTCCCTCCCCTCTCTAGCCTTCTCTCTCTCTCTGTCAACCTCTGTCTCCTTTTTGTAATTACAGGACATACTTATAGAGATTATGCTCGCGTCATCTGCAAATCAACTGCATGCTGTCTCCAAGTGCTCTGCAGGACAGATGTATGACTGGGACACACAGACAAGCAAGAAGAGAAGATTTAGCCAGATTTTAGTTAGTTTCTTTTGGTTATGACTGTATTCAACAAGGGACAGTGACGTTGATGCCGAGGCGTATCTCTCATTGAGGGATACGGCAAGAAAACGCGGCAAAATCTTAACCAAGATATGAGTCATAATCTCCCCACGGTAGAAAGAACTGAATCCACCCTGCTCCAGTGAGTGCACCAATGCTGAACCAGGAAATCAGTTTCCAAACTGTGATGGATATTTATATAGTGCGTGACGGACACTTTCATTTCACTGTTTGCTTTCAATTTCCTTCCCGAGATATTTCAAGTAAATCTTTCAGCGGTGATACTGCCACGCACTTAGATCCCAGCAATTAACTTGCCAATAACAATGTCATAATCACTCTGCTTTCCAGCTGTTCTTTGGCTCACTCGCTGCTCTGTTGAGGTTTCCTGTGCCCTCTGGAAGCATTTCAGCAGCCACATTTCTAATATTGTTCACATTTGTTCCCCCCGACACTTTCACTTTAGCACAATTACTTCAAATACATACAACATGAAGGGCATGTAAAAGACTGATACAGTCGTGGTGATGATGTGGTGGCATGCAGACTAATATTGTCATGCTTCAGATTAGTTTTTTAGGTGTTGCCATCTTGCGCACTTGTTATCAAAAGCAACATACATGTAAAGCTGCGTGCTGTACTTTTTTATTATATCTGTACTTTTTCCACTGAGACATGAAATCCAAGAATTGATGTTCGTACTAAACATCAATTATATATACAGTAGTCTGACACTGTTTTCCCAACAGATATGCTGCTACATATGTCGCTAGTGATATATGTTGTACCAGATTACTTCCTTCACACTAATCATGAGTTATTGTGTGGATTAATTCCTACTTGTGCTGTCTGATAACAGAAACAAAAAAAATTTAAATGACATTTTTGTTAGGAATTCAGTTGTACTAAAATACATTATACGGGATCAGAGAGCAGGAGGAAAGCAAACACATGCTGATGCTGGTTAGCAATGTGCTGAATACAAATATGTAGCATTATGTAGTAGGCTACTTGAATTAACATTGCAATACTATAAATTGATTTTAAAAATAAATATATACCTGTGAACTGCCATCTGTCTAAAATCTTTTATTTTGTGTATGATACAATTTGACAAATATTACAAAATAAACACATTGCTATTGTGTAAAAAAAATTTTCCTCATTGTTGCCGATCCTACATTCAGGAAACAGATCTAAGTGACAACTTGAGGACACATTTTTTAGTAAATCGCTCACTTTCAGAGGTGGACGCACTCACCAAGTTTTTTATCTCACAACTTTAGCAAACACATGACTGTGTTTCATTTAGAAACTTTGAGTATTGCATCTAAATATTCTAATATAGTTTTCATCATTACCAGGTGACAGTGTTAAGCCACTTTCTCATGTAATTCAGCAACAGTGAAATTGTGATTTAGCGTGCTCTAAGCGTGTAACTATATTTGACTGTATAAAACCCAGCATTGATCACAGAGTGTAAGAGAGACTTGAACAAGACTCCTTTCCTTCTTCTCATTTGGCTCACAGCACATCTGATATGCTGTAACTTTTAAATGTTAGAAATGCACTTCTTGTATCTTAATCGTTTCGTTCCGCTACACAAAAAAGTGTATTTTCAAACTTCAAACACACGTATCACAGAAGCATGTGGATTCAAAGAATGGGGCCACTCACTTCAGCCATGAAGACCATAAGTATACTCTAAACACGGGCACAGGCGCGCTCATATGTTGCACCAATTCTAAATGAGTTCACTGAAATTTTGTGTGTGGGGCTTGAGCCAAAACATTTGTAGCTTCTGGATTTGTTTCCAAGTTGTGCGGCCCACATGCACATTAGTGTTTCCCCTGCTGGTCTTGCCTTAGCAATGCTCCAAACACAAAGTACAGCTGAGACTGAGGGAATTCTGCAAGTCGTGTGGGTGTTTGGTCATAAACCAAAATACCAAGACAGGGATCTGGGAACAATGAACGTTAAATATTCATAATGTTGTGCCAATCCATCTGGTAAGGATCTTGATGAGTAAGGGAAAACGCTAAAGTGTTGATGATCTATCCATTTTCTATGTCCACATTTGAGAAGAAAATGCTAGGTAGATGAAGACTAAGGTAGACGATTCATTCTGTGAACTCCATGAATATCATTACCAAGTTTATAGTAATCTTTCAAGGTGCTGAAATATTTTGTTAATTTTGAGAATGAATGATTGAGTTAATGACCAGTACAGCAATGTTATCCTCGTGACTTAAACCACACCGAACTGCACACATCACACATCAGTGATGAAAACGGAGAAGAGCTTCATGAAATATGATTCAAGCTTAATCCACAATTACAAAGGTTAGCGCTTTAAATGTGCAGTGTGTAACTAAATCAAAGGTTAATTACATTTAATATATAATCAAAAACTATGTTTCTATTGATGTTCAATCACTTTACTACCATAACTGCTATGTTTTATCTCTTAGAATGAGCCATTTATAACTACTCGCCATGGGCCCACATCCATGGCAGCTGCCATATTTTTGCCACCATTTTTATGACGGTGTCTCTGAATGGACAAACAAATCTGTGTGAAAGTGAAAACCCTGTGCGTTGTAAAAATGGAGTACCGTATTTGATTGGTTCTAGAGCACCGTTTGGGATAAGTAACATTTTAAAAGGCACATTGAAGAAGACAGTACACATGTACACAATGTTGAAGTAGTTACCTGTGGCGCAGTCATTGCTGCACATAAGGCCACTGGATCCACTCGCAGATGAACTACATGTTTATGTCTGGAAGAATTTTGGCCACTGACAGCTCCTATCCATTCACAACTGTGCTTGGTATTTGAAGTCATTGTTATGCCCTTCCTTATGGCTAGATGTCAGTTGTTCTTACACACTGAACCTTTAAATAGTGTTAGCTATTAGCATGTTAGCTGTTGCGAATGATTTTCTTTTAGCTGTTAATGCAATGACACTGCTTTCTGTGTTCACATCTATCAAAATTGACCAAACATTAACTTAATCTCAGGTTCAGCAACAGAGATAATAACTGTTATTAAACAAAAGCCTCTCAGTTTAAAGGCACAATGTGTAAGAATTATTAGAAGTAAAAATGAACATAGAAATTACTTTAAGTGCCAAGCATGTGTTTTTTATGGCATTACTAATCCCAAACAATGCTCTAGCACATATCAAACAAAGCCACTCACAAAGTATACCTTCCTATGGATATATCACAAGTCTTGTAGGGACATCAAGTTCATTTCTGTTGGCAACTACAACAGCAATTCAACTTAGCTGTACACAAACCAAGCCTCTTCACTAAAATAGCTACATAAACGCTTGGATATTTCCTGATGGTCAACCAAATTACCAGCCAAGCACGTTAGAAATATAACACTGGTATTTGTCCTGGATTTACAGGCCAGTCATTCCTTCTTTCACCACAGTATGTCAGTAGGGACTGAGTGGAGACTAGCATTTACATGAATATCACTTCATGCATGATGGGGGGGGGGGGAAAGTGTCTACTCTTCAGCTTTCACTTTCAAATTCTGTTTTCACATCCAGGGCTCAGAAGTCAAGAAACAAAATATAGGCTTTTACTGAAAAAAAAAACACCCCCACATCCCACCAGCATTAACTCTAACCGTTGTGTGACTCTGCCACACGTTATATGTTGAGTTAGCTGTCAGGAAGATGTGTCTGTCCGGCATCATATTTTGCAACAGTAGGACAGGTAGGGACTCGCACTCGCCTCAAAGCTCTGGTTTTTAACACACCACTGATTATAAATGTGAGGAAAAAGAAAAGAAAAAAGAAAAACTTGCTCATAAATCATGTGCTATAGTGTGCAGAACATCTCACTCCAGGCAACCATCTGATTTTATACTTTTCACCCGGCCTCTAAAGATCAGTTGACTTAAGGATTTTACTTGCTCTATTAGCCTCACATCACATGGCTGCAGCAAAGCATTTTTGAGGTCAGTGGGCACAGGGGCCACATCCATGGCTTTGACTATGCCTACTTTGGATGTGAACACGTGACTGTGTTTACACTGGAGCTGGCAGTACCAAGACGCTGCCCTGCTTATAAACAAGGGGCAACTCTCTGCCATGGGAGACTGATCTGAATAGTGAAAACAACACAAAGGCTGAGTTGGACTAATTGTGGCACAACTTGCTCTGTGATGACTGCATTATTCCTCAGTTGATGCTTCAATGACTGGTTCACACAAACTACAAAAAACACACACTTTCTCAACAACAAACCACTGACCGAGTGACCGTCTGTGCTTGATTTATAGTAATGTACTGCCTTGTGTGCAGTTTGAAAAGTTGTATGATGAAACAAAGTCAATAAAATTGTCTATACTTTGAAATTGTGCCACATAAAATCCATAATATGATACTTTTTTTTCTTTTTACCTTCATATTGCCTTTTTCTCTGATTTTAACCTTCCATAACACCTACCCATCCCTGTGTCATCCCTGACATAACCAAGCATCCAAAACAATTAAAGCCCCACAGAAGATCTGCAGCTATAGCCACCGTTGTCCTCAATCTATACCACCCAAACATCCTTTTCTATCTAAGCCTCATCATGTCCAGGCTTAAAAAAAAAATGAAAGGGCTACAGCAGCTCTGAGATCTTGTCATAATCAATTGCTATAAATGAACGTCACCCAGCAGCAGCGGCTTACTTCAAACACCAGCGTCTCATTAGTAGGTCCGGCAGCATACAGGCTCTCTGGCTTGTTGAAAGAGCGCTGGTAGTCGAACACGGTCCCACCAAAGTAGAACTTCCCCGGCCAGTCCACTGTCCACTCCCCAGTTAAGTAGTACTTCCTTTTCAGGGAACGGACGGCCAGGTAGCTGGTGGACACTTCCATTTCCTGGATGTGAATGCTTCGAGCACCAGCTGGAACTGTCACCATGGAGTAATACTCTGGAGGAAGATTGATTGAAGATTGAATCATCATTACATTTTTATTGTTTCCCTATAATTCTAAAATCATGTTTGATCCTGCTGTGATTTTATCATGCACTCAACCCCCCTTTATCTGAGTCAGTCCTTTATCTACAGGGATTAGATGCATGTGTCTGTTTGTGTTTGTGTTCTGTGTCCTTATTTGTCCGCTTAAGACTTCCTTTGTCATGCAGAAATACTCACTGTGTGCTACCTAACATGTGCAGACACACCACAAACTAAGGGAAGCTTACCATTAGCCCGGTGTTGAAGGGTGTACTGGCCCTTGAAGAATTTGCAAGTGTTGTTGTTTCCCTTACAGACTCCACAGGCATCCAGAGAAGCTTTCGAGCCCAGAATCTGGTCACAGCCCACAGCCTAAACACACACACACACACACAGAACAACCGTACCATCAGTGT
>JAPMNP010669793.1:0-10127 GCA_029874935.1 Atherina boyeri | reverse complement strand
GACACGGACTGCCCTTTTCTGTAATACTGACAGTGAGTATAGTGAATTTTTATAATTGTTTCCCCAGATCTCTATAGATGAAGTATGGAAGAACTAATGAGCAATACAGAATATGAAGTGAATGATAATCTAAAAATTGCTTTATTTCATTCATGATTCCAATGTTCTTTGCTACTTTATTTTGTATGTGTCTTATGTGGGGCTTCCAACTGAGTTTATTGTCTATTATCACACCCAATATCTTCATTTCCTTTACATTTTCAATTATTATATCATCAATTTTTATATANNNTATTCGTTATCCTTATTACTTGATGATGACTTGATCTGTCATTTTTGTGGGCTGATGGATGGTGACACTTACTAGGCAAAGGTTTTAAAGGTTTGTCAAGTATAATAAAAACATATTCATTTGCACGAATACATTAACATAGGCTGTGATAAACTTTAGGAAAACAAACTGCTGTTATAGTCTTTTTTTAAAAGGTTATTGACTGGAGAATGTTGCAAACTGTTTCATTGTTTTTTGTTTATTTTTGTCAAACACAGATTTGATGTGATGTGTGCCAAAATGGTAATATCAAAACTGCCTAAAAAAGCTATTCAAAGGTGAAAAGGCTGCAGCTGCAGACTTGAGACCAAGAGAAACTGAGCTGAGCGGCGCTAACAGGCAGCGCGCGCTCCCGCGGCCGTCTGATCAGTTTCTGGCAGACGATCACTTTATGACACAACACCTGTTTTCTGACGTTTCATCCTTATAGAGACGTAGGCTACCTATGCCTTTTTGCGCATTCTAGCACCGGTACCGAAATGCAGGCTGAATTTATAGGTTAATATGTCGATTTGTGCTACAATCAGAACAGAATACCCACCGTGTTTTTCATACAATTCACGCGTTTGAGCGATCAAAAATAGTTAATTGGTCGGTTTGGCTACTAGTTCGGCTACTTTAAAGATACTTAATCCACATATTTGTGGATGAACGATCTTTAAACTATCTTTTCGTACGCTACCCTATGGTTTTAGGAAATAACGTCACAGGCATTTAAAAATCCAACTTCGGTCTTCGAATAGCCTAAATCAATGAATGTAGGATGTCTCGATAGTTGGCCTATAAATTACCACATCAAACTTTGCTACCATAAATATTCGTGTAGGTGGGATGATTTGACGGTATAAATGACTCAATTAAAGTATGCTACCCTACATTGTAGGCTATAGGCTATTTATGCAGGTATGAAGCTTACAGTGTGAATGAATTAATGAATGAATTAATTAGCACAACTATGCTACCATGGAAAGGAAAAGTTTATAAACACCTGGTCTAAACAATACAAATATTGATTAGGCCTATAGATAGATTTTGGATTAATAAAAAAAACAAAAAAAAAACAGAAATCTATCTTTATTTATCATCTTTATTTACAGACTTTAAATGTCAATGTAATAGCCTACTAACATTTCAAAATGATATTTCACAAGTTATCATTTAATATATTTATTTATGAAGTTTTACGTTTTTCACATGTATGTTGCGATTTTTCTTTTGCCATTTTTGCACACCTGAAATATGCGAAAATCTGACAGCACCTGGAGGGGAAAATGCCCCAATGTCATTTGAGGAATAAAGAACATTAAATTAAATAACGTGGAACAAAAACAACACTCACCACTTTTAGAACCTCAACATGGAGCTACAGCTGGCAAAAATATGACAAGAAGCAAATCCAGCTGTTCAAACACTGAGTTGAAGGTAATTTATGGGCGCGTCCTCAACCCACATAGCTATGACGTTTTCGTGTTGTACGCATGCGCAGAAGGCATAGGTAGCACGTCTCGATGGGTAGGATGAAATGTCAGAACACCGGACATCAATGTCGGACCGGTCTCATGCAGCGTCCCGCCAGAGTTATCAATTCCTGACATAACACGCAAATGTAATCCGATAACAGAGAAGTAGACGTCAGTTATTTGATTCCCTGCATGCCTTTGGAAGAAAAATGATGTTTGCGTGGTTCTGGACTTGATAAGGAACCTACAAGAAGAGTATGGATATCATCTCTGATTGTTCACTGTTTTCAGGTAGGTTTTATTTTTCTCAGGAGATGATCTTATTTTCAGCTTTATCACCTTGAAGTCAGCTAAATACCCATACTGTTAAACTGTTTTGTGCCTCTGTGTGTGCTATTTATAGATTCTGTCATGGACCCCCCCATTTCTTTTGGCTGTTTTTTGGTATGCTCTGTCTCTCTTGTTGTCTGGCATGCTGTCCTCATTACCCCAACTTTGAATATATCTTCATTCTGATAACCGACTATGTATATGTGTATACATAGACATATATTCAACTGTAATGATCAAACATTTTCTCTGATTATGTTTAATTTTGGAGTTCAGCCTTAAATGTTCCCTCACATAATGCAAATGTGGATATATATGAGCTGTAATGATGTCTTCTTATAGAGCCACATCCGAGATAACAAGCAGCATCATGATTTGAGTTGGGCATTGGACTCTGCTTAAGAGTTCATGTTTGATGGCTGACATGAACTGACAGACATTTACAGAGAAATTGTTCAGTTAATCACAACCATCGCTGCATGCTCCAGTGGAGGGATGTTAAGGCCATGCCAATTAGATCTTTTTTCTTTTTTTTCAGTTGTGAGTTAAGAAGACTTCCAGCAGGGACCGCAGACTACCAGTCTCTCACACAGGCTCCTACGATTACTTTGCCAGAGACGTTAATCTGGATAAGCACACGGAAACTCTTTGCTTTATAGTGGTTCAGTTAATTCACAAACTTGCAGCAAAAAAATCAGTTAGACTTGAGCTACAGGAAGAAATGTCAACAAACCAGCACAGAATCTCACTGTTTAAGGTAGAAATGTCTATGCTCATCATATTACATTCCCTGGAGAAACAGTTTTGCCTGATTATTTTGAGGCTGCTGCTTGAGGTCTTTTGGTTTTTATTGTTGTTTTCAAGCCATATTTTGCAAAGTTGCACTGTTTATTCCCCCATCCATAGAATGTTGCAGCTGCTGGGGGTGTACTTGGTGGGCAACAATGTTTTACATTGGCATCCTCCTCATATGTATAGTTGAGCTTGAGTTTTTGGTGTATCCTAATTTGCCTTTTGGTTGCACTGTTTTGAATTAACACTGCACCATAAGTGGCTTAACCATAGTTATACCTGATGATATTTCAGATTAGACGGTACAGTAAGGGTTGTAATCGAACATGCTTCTCATGTTTGCTGTTGTAACCTTATTAAACAGTTATGATAAAAAAACAATTACCACATTGTCTTTAGCAGCAGATATGATTGAGTCTGTTCCAGTTTTTTTTTAATATAGAAATCTGTAGTTCTCTAAAAATTATATTATTTTAAACTATGATATACATTCTCTACACAGCACCGAAAGCTTTTACTCTCTATAATTGTATGTCAATAAGTTCCCAAGCATATGCGCATGCTTTACAATTATTTTAAGGACCAATATCCATGTGTATTTTAAGCCAAGTGCTCTGCATACCGTTATGACAGAACACTTTGAATGAACTAAACTGATGTGAAAGAGTATTTACTCTTAGCAGTGCCAGCAGAGCATCTCTGCAGTGCAGCTGCCCTAGTTACAGAGCAGCTGAGTAACTGTAAGGGATCCTGGTTGGCCCAAATCAAGAGGAGGGGCTTGTGGATGGTTGAGTGAATTATGGAGTCTATTCTGTGCTGAGGGCCAGAGGCACACAACACGGGCGGACTTTGAGGACCGCTGGTGCAGAGTGACAGCAGTAGCCTGCAGTTGTGCTTTTTGTTCTTGCTTTATTCTGTTCTGTGGGGATGCTTCAGCTCCACGTGTAAAGATGTTTTTTTCACACTAAGCATTCTCTACTAAGCATTGAAATGTCTAATTAGGTCCCAGAGGTAGTGAGCCTTTTTCAGATCTACAGCTAGAAAACAACATTCTTTACAACAACTCATGCAATGTTTACATATTTACCCCTCAGTCTCTTTTTAAGCCTGAATCACAAAGATCTCTGAGAGAATAAAATCTCAGAAGCAGATCTACGGGGATCCGCCTATACACCCCGATATGCATAGAGGTGTTATTAGGAGTACTTCTCAACTCACCGCTGTTATTTAACTTATGAATGCTGGTAATTGCATACAGTCATTTTAATATCCTTGTTTCTGCTCTTCTGCATGCATAGCTTTAAATTAGTTGCTGTACCATTTCCTCACAGCACACATTGGCTAATGCTGTTCTCTTTCCCTCTTTCAGGGTTTAATTTCAGAAACATGGACCCAGCTTCCATGATCCAGCCTTGTCCAGCAGCATGATTGGAGCATCCAGTCTCTCAGGGCACACTTTGGTAGCTTGCCACTTCCCTGTGGTTCAACTTCCCACATGGCAGCTTCCGGTCCAGGCCCTGTGCAACTCGGCCAAGAGGCCCAGTCGGCTGTGCTCAGTCGGCTTGACCCGGGCTGTGTCCCTCCCAGAGCAAGACACTCTCAGCAGAGAGCATGCCTTCACTGGCAGCCAAAGACCTTTTTCCAGCAGCTTCTGTAGTCTTAATGAGGACCGAACAGAGGAGGAAGGGACCAGTGACAGCAGCGGGAGGGACGACTCCACCTCGTCGCCAGAGGAGACGAGTTCCCACCTGAAGAAGGAAAGCCCAGAAGCTAGAGGCAGCCAGCGCTCTCGCAACTCATTCCTTCCCAACACAGAGCTAGATGAGGATGAGGAAGATGAAGACAGTGATGGTGATAATCTCCACAAATATCATGAGGACTCATCTTTTGTTTTGCATGGAAATTCAAACTGGCCAATAAATAACGGTGTCATAACTGACACATCACCCCATGGCAACGTGGACAGTGAATGGGGCAATGAGGGGACAATGCTGGGCACAAGGAGTGACCGAGAGTGGCTTTCTAAACAGATGGACCCGCTGCTGCCTGAATGTCAGTGCTTTCATGTGAACAGATCTGGCATCACAGTGTCCCCTTCTTCGGAGCAGGACTCCGACAGACTGCGAGATAACATGTCCTGCTGCAACCAGAGCCAGCACAAATGTTCCCCACAGCTGCCGTGCAACAGCAACACAGAGTATGTCAGTGATTCTTCCTGTAATAGTTCTGATGGCATCTTGGTTAACTTCTGCACCATCTATAACAGGAGCAACAATCCCGCCACCCCTCATGATCTCAGCAGTCCCGTATCACATCCCCGTCACTCTTCTGAGGGATGTGTGTTCCTCAATCTCCAACCTGTTCCTCAAAGTCCATCTAAGCATGTGCGCCATGATGACGGGACGGTTTACTCCCCCCCGAAAGAAGAGGCTAACGTGGCCCTCTCTGGATCCCGCTGGTCTCCTCAGGGCCTCGACTCTAACTGCAACCTTTACTCTCTGGAGCCGCTACCTCCTGGTCTCTCCTCTCTGGAGGTATCAGACCTGGCTGCCTGTCTTCAAAGCCAGTCAATGTTGGCCATGGGAACTAACCAGAAATACTACAAACTTGTGTCCTGTGACCTCTCCTCCCAGTCACCGAGCCCAGCGTGGTCTAGCCTGACAAGCTGCCCTGAGGGGCAGGGCAGAAGTAGCCCCTTCCTTCCCCCATTCAATCACAAGAATGAAGGGCAATTAAATGAAATTCAGAAGGTATGCTTGAAAAAAAAGTCATATGTATTATATTAGTGTTTACGGTTGTTTATGCCTTTAGTTTTGTCTTCAGTAAATGAAATTCTGGGCTACAAACAGTAGTAACCCACTGGAAGCCACTGTGTTACCACATGTTTTACAGAGGACTGGATTCAGATCATGAACCATTTCCAGCTTTCTCAAAACCTTTTTCCCCTCTTGTCACTATTTTATCAGTTGGAGTTGGTGTTATTTGCCCAAAGAATGCTGATCCAGAGCTGTGCTAGCTTTTTAAAAAGTCTTTATAGCTTAGTCAAATCTAAGCTGTTTTTGTTTTTCAGTTTTTTTTTAAATGGTTTTCACCTTGTGGTGAACCTGCTTTATTTAGTCTGAGAAACTCAGATAATTATATGTTTGCTTCCTGGATGTTCCTGTCTGGATCTTGGGTAGGTGATTTTTATTGTTAGGAAAAGAATCCTGCAAATATTCTCTGCTGCTGTCTTCTGTTTACATTCAGGACCTTTTCTGCTTATCTGAGAGTCAGCATTTGAAAACCAATATGATTTTTTATAAACAGCTGAAGTGAATGATGAAATTGAAATGTGAAGTTTCAGTCTTGCTGTCTCACATACTTTGAAAAAGTTTCGGCCTCGTTCACTTATTGAGCCTTTATAGATGATCTATATGTAGTTACCTTTTTATAGAAGTACAGTACAATAATTTTTCTGTGTATTTAGCTCACCACCGATACAATATGTTATGTAAACACCATCCAAACCAATATACAGTAAAGGAAAAGTACTGTTTTTTTTATCTTATCCCTTCAATGGAAGTGGTCGGTGCAACGTCATTTCAGAATCGGAAACCATAGATATAGAGACACAAATCGGTTATGACGATGACACTACATAAAGTGCCTCTGATTATGCCGTTGCCCCGACAACGCCAGCACGATGGATCTAAATATCTCCAGATAGACTTAAAGTAACTCCAGAATTGTCTGGGTGAGTTTATGAACGTATTTCATGCTATAAATAAGGTCCAGGTAAAAAAAACTGTACTTTTCCTTTAACTTAAAAAAACATTTGATATTAACCAAAGACTAAACAGTTCTATTTTGTCTGTTGTGTCCCCATCAGGACAAAGATCAGCATCAGGAAAAAAGGCTGACATCTGCACGGTGCAGCTCTGGGTTTGACTCTTCTTCCCACTTTCAGACCACTGATTACCAGGTTGCCACCACCTCCACTGACAAAGGCCTCTGCAGGAAGCAACATACAGGCAGCATCCAAAATGTCTCCCACACACCATGTACATTGTGCCCCAGCCCACATAGCAATAAATGCCAAGATACACGAGCTGCATCCACCCTACCGTCTGCGGTTCAGGACCAAGAGCACAATAATACTGATCCTTCTGAGATGGGTAAAAGGGAAATCTCTGGGATATTTTCTTTGTTGCTTGGCTTCATGAGTGTGAGAGCATAATAAACATTGACATCTAGTTTTGCAAAGTGCTTATAACTATTTTTTCCTCTTTTTCAGGAGCTTGTGCACTGGAAAAAGAGAGGGTGCACAACAGTAAGCCCCAAAGACCAACCTCACTGCCAATCCAGCCATTTGTTCTGCTGCCTGCAGGAAAACCACAGTCCCAGGCTCAGCATCTGGGCTGTCTTCTGGAGCAGTACATTAATCAAAAGAGCAACAAGCCCGGGAACTCCCAGCCGGGCCTTGAGTTCAAGGTGAAGAGAAGCCAAGGCTTATCCAATATTCAGTCATCCCTGATGGAGAACCGCTGCCCCATCTTCCTGGAGGCTCCTTCTACCTCTGACAGCTGCTCCACTTGCACCCCAAGTCCCGAGTGCTTCGGTCACAGACACACATGCAACCAATCATTCAAAAGTGAAAGGTGCCCAAGTACATCAAAAGGCAGCCTGGATGCACATCACACCAGTTCAAAGCCCAGAATGGTTCAAGTGCAAGATAACTCAAGTCCAAACTTTGGCAAAACCCAGACTAACAGTTCTATGAATTGGATTACAGGCCAAAATCAATCCAACCTCGTTAAGGTTCCCACCTTTCAGGACCTGATCACCCTCAACTCAGAGCAGAGCCATGCCAGCCCTGATCCCAGAAGCCACAGTCAGTCCCTGACCCAAACTTCTTTCTATCCAGGATCCTCCCACACACCACCCACATTACCCCTAACAGCTGACACCCATCACCATAACCTGCAAGTCACCCTGTCGCCTCCCACAGCCTCACAGTCACAGCAGAAGACCCCTACCGATTCTAGCTTTTTCCACAGTAGTTTCACAGCTGTCCTTTCCTCAGTAGCTCCCCTGTCTTCTTTAAGCTCTATGCTTTCCTTGGCTGCTTCTGGCCTGCATCCCCAGCAAATCCAGAACTCTGCCCGGCTCATTTCGAAGCCGAGTCAACACAGCGAATCTCTGATCCTGAGTGACAGACCACCTACTGAGTTCTTTCTCTCGCCTGATACGTCTTATGAGTCCATGTCTATCAGCCATCTTCAGCGAAAAGGTAAAGGTCAATTTATGACTGATATATAGATACATATTCAAATATGTGAAGCAAATGTGATATCAATCTGAAAGCAGAAAAAGTGAACTAGTAGCAGTAATGACTAGATCCTTCTTGCTTGGATTGTCACACCAGTGATGAGCTGTTGAGAACAGCAATAAAAACTCACTGTGCTGCAGCAGTGCCTTCAATACCCCGAAGGGGCTTCCTCTCAGACATGACCTATTTTTAACTCTCCCTGCACGGGATTGGTTGAGCCTTCTGCTCTGTAGCCTATGTGTTTGAAGAGAGGATGAGAGGAAGACTGATGCAGTAGTGCCAATAAGTGAAATTGCACCTAATCATTTAGTGTCAATGCTAATATATGGGCTACTTAAGAGTTGATTATATCAATGTAATTTTTTTATGGGATATAATCATCGATGAAGGCACTGCAGCAGCAGTGAAGAGTCGGTGTGGTGCGGTGCTGCAGGCAGCATCAACATGCATAAAGAATTTATCGTGACATTTGCAGAGGCTGGCCTTTATGAGATGAAGAAAGTGAGGCAGGGGATCGCTACTGAAATGGAAAAGTCTCTCTTTTGTCTTCAGTTTCACATTTGCATCCCTGCAGTTTATAATGATGACACCTAAAAGCAGTCTCTGGTATTTCTGTGTAGGTACCCTTTAAAAAGATCTACAGATGCTGTGTCATAGTTTTAACATCAAAGCCTGAAATATGTCAATTAGTATTAGAAATAAGCAAAACTCAGCCTGTGTGATGTTTCCAGGTTTGCTGAGGAATGTGAGCAGTGCAGTTGATTTGATCATGGCCCATTTTGGCAGCAGCAGAGACCCTGAAGAAAAGGTATGAATATGCAGAGCTAAGCACCACGAATTATGTGCTCCCATGGAAAAGTGCCAAACTGGTGATATAGGAAAGGAGTCAAATAACTTGTGTCAGCAGAATATAGAGTACAGGACACTATGTGAGATTTCTTTCCCTTGGTGGCACAGATGCGTCTGGGTAACAGCTCCTACAGCCCCACAATTGCTGGCCTTGTCCTGGAGCACTTGTGTCCTGCAATCCAGAAGATTTTAGAGGATGGTTTGAGGGATCACAAACTGGATTTCATTATTGGGCAGCGCCGCAATCACTCCTGGAGTGTGGTGGAGATTTCCACTAGAATGGGTAAGTACAGAATCACAGGTCGGTTTGCACAGCTAGTGCTGTTAGCATAGTGTGGTGGGGAAGCAGTTTTGTCACTGTTTGTTCTGGTTTATGTCCAACTCTGCTGCAGGTCCATCCACCAAGGTCCTTCACAGTCTGGTTTCCAAAATCAGACAATGCCCCCAGCTCACCAGCCACTGCATGAGACTGAGAGCCTTCATCATGGGCCTTCTTAAGTAAGAACTAAAACTAGTGAAGCAAATGAAGAAAAACTGACATTAAAGTCACATGTTGCTTATTTCTTCTCTTACAGCTTGAGGGCTTTGGAGTTCTGGCTCAGTCACCTACAAAGTCAAAAAGGTAACTTCATGGGTAATTTACCACAGTTACAGTGTAACTCTAGGGAGTCATAGCTCAGTTTACCAACTGTTTTGACCCATTATCAGGCATTAATGACTTGAGTTATCTGAACTGATGAGCAGTTAGATCCCCAATACAATTGGGAGATTTTTTTCTATTTCACTGTGTTGAGTTTGGAAGCATCAATCACTAGTCATATAACCATATTATAGAAATATGGTTATTGTATTGGAATTATTAACAAGCTTCATACAATTACAGCCTGTTATGTGACGGACATTAAAGGTACTGTATGTAAGATTCTGGCTAAAACTGGTACTGCAATCATGTGAAACCGTGGCCTATGTAAGAAATTGATAAAAAATGGCCAAAATAGGTCAATAAAAATATACACAGAAGTTCTGGCTACTTTAGAACCCTCCACCTCCCCCCGAT
>JAPMNP010669747.1:0-12715 GCA_029874935.1 Atherina boyeri | reverse complement strand
AAAAAAAAAAAAAAAAAAAAAAAAGTACAGCTATTGGGTATGAGTACATGAAAATTCACGATGTCAAAACTTATTACGCTAGTAATATTTTTTTTAAAAAATAGATTAAATTCCTATTCCATGTTGATTCAAAGTGCTACTCAAAAGACAGCAATTAAAAATACAGAATTTTTGAACACCAAAGCACATTAATAAATTCCACTAATACAGATTATCATGAACTGTCAGGGTTTGGCGGTGGTGTGGACCCAAATGCAGGAGGGACGAATTTATCATAAATAAATAAACAAGGAATAGGGCTTACAGACAGGACAAGTAACGACGAACGAACTGGCAAGGGGTGCAGGGAAACACAGGCCTTAAATACACAAGGGAGGGGAAGACAACGAGACACNGGGGAACACATCAGGGAGGATCAGGCAATCACCGGGGGAAGGGAGCACCAGGAGGGAACAGCAAGGAAAACAGAACTAACAAAAGACTAAACCAAAAACACAAAATCATACAACCTTCGGATCATGACATGAACAGTGATTAAGTCATGATAAATAGCTTAAGGAGTAGAACAAATGAGTAAAACAACCCAACCCATAACCTCTTAAAAAGTCCTCAGTACTGGAAAGAAATTTGGAATCACATTAATACAGTGTAATGAAAACCGCTTATTTACTTATATAATTGTCTTTACAGTAACTATAATAACAACAATGATATGATATGATAAAAAAAACCCACATAACATTGAAAACACCAAAATGCAAGTTTAACCATCTCTGTAAACGACAGACTGTGTGGTTTAAGGCTTTCCACAATCAGCTGTCTAACGGTTTGCAGTTTATGGAAAAATATCTGACTGATATCTAAATAAGATAAACAAGAAATATTTAGTTAACAGAGTTTGTCGTTCATTAACATGATTGCATGTTATGGTACAAACATGTTATTAAGCTGGGATGAATATGTTGATAATAGTAAAGATATAAAATGTAAAGAAGCATGTGCATTGGATGACAAAACAAAACCTGCACATGCAATGATGCATTCGTCTTAGGACGATCTTGAAATAACTTCTTTCAGGAAAAACTATAGTTGACAATCTTTCAAACATTTTCATTGTAATGAACCAGAGAGTAGCTGATTGCTGCATTTGCTTTTAATCTTCATCTGCTGCATCCTTTGCTTCACATTGCTGGTCTTTTTCTGGTTTTACTTAGTCTGTTATGAGCTGAAATAAAGACATAAACAAATAATGGTGAAAAAAGCAATGTCAGTGAGAGATGCAGTTCTATTTGTATCCAGCAGAGAGCAGATTTCACTGCAGCTCAAAACAGATCTAATTCAAGATAATTTTGGACTATTGGATTGTGGGTAAATTTGGAAGATACCACCAGAGGTTTAAAGAAACTGTTTGAATTATTTACAGCTGCACATCAAGCAAATGGTTAATTTTGGCTCAGAGTAATAGGATTTTAATCTGGTATTTTGGCTCTGGCAAGATATACAATATGAAACTTCTCTGTGCTTGTAACTAACAAAATGACTTCCATTGAATATACAGTATACTGCAGCTTGGCTTCAAATAAATCCTATACTTTATTCAACATCTCATTATCATATTACCTCAAAGCCGTTTCTCTCACACCACTTTTTATAGCGCTCCTTCGCTTCTGAACTCCCTTCTTCGGTCTTCCAGTAGACCCTGATGAGCTGCTCAGAAAAACATTCTGGCAGAAGCTTGGACACCTGACAGGATTGACAAAAGAAATCTGTGAAATGTAATCTTGCCAAGGTTGTTTCGCAAATAGATACACACAATGAACAAAAAGCTCACACAAAGAAGTGCTAACATGACAGTTTTGCTGTGGTTCTAACCTTATCTTTGGACAATTTGAATGCTTTTTCATTGTCACTCTTTTTGTAAAAGAAGGTGTTATTGATGGGATCCTTGTCTTTCATCCCGTAGTCAAAAGTGACAACCTAAAGCAGAGGTGTTGGAGAAAAATCCTGTGTTTATATTTACAAGTAAATTAAGTCTAAGACAATACCAGATATCATTTCACTTACCAATTACAAAATATAGCCTATTGTACATACTTGATCTCATTGTGTAATTGTAACAGAGCCAAGGAATAAAACCCCACCGTTCTGTAGATTTGCTTTGGTGAATTGCTTTGGTGAACAATGAATTTATCTGCAGACTCAGGATTTGACATATCTAAATATTTGAAACATACTTTGTACATAAGGAATGCATGTAACAGTTTATGTATGTCTGGCAGTATTACAATGAAAGCTTGTAAGATAATGATTTTGACTGATTTTGATCATTTTTGAATATCTAAATATATAGACTTCTGATTTGAACAAATGCAATTAGGCAAATCTTGGCACACATTCAGGATGTACGGCAACATTTTAGAATATTATAACATTTTCTTTATATTTTCAATTTCCAAATTTTTATAAATTGTAGTAAACCACATGCATTTTAACCAATAATCACCTAATTTTCCACCACCATATATACTATGCAAGTGGTTTTCAAGTAACACAAGTCTTTGCAACCAATTCTGAGGTATAAACATTTGGCTTTTCTGATACTCCTTAGTTTAGATATTAGGCTATTAATGGTATGCATTCAGGAGTTATTGCAAAGTTTTGAACGTGGCCTAATCAAGAAATGTATTGAGTCGTACAAGAAATAAATATAAATATAAATTAACATACTGAATTGTCCTTTGTGTAAGGGGTTAACTTTGGAGTTATAGGGAGATTGAGTACAGTTGAGACAGTTTTTGCTTTTTTCATTTCCACACAAAAATAAGACTCTGAAAAGACCCTGAACAGATGATATTTTTATACATAATCCATCCTCCATTTGTGTGCTAACATTTAACCAACAAATAACATCCCTAAGTAATCTATGATTTTCACAATTAATCAAAAACAAAAAGGTGAATTTTTGTCTCAACTGTACTCAGTGTACCCTACCATGAAATGTCAGTTTCTAAATCTCATGTTTAACGCTTATGAAATGTATTGAAAACTAAAGAGGAACGGAAATGAGGAACCTTTGAACAAACAGGTTATCCTGATTAGCAAAGTCAAACATTTAAGATAAGCGTATTAAAAGCCATTGGACTAAAAACTCACAATAACTTCAAAGGTGTCCTTCTTCATCCCACTTTTACCCTCAGCCAGTTCCTGTTTCAAGCTGTTGACTGTGGCCTCGGAGATGGAGTTCTTGTTTTTGTTTTGTTTGATTGGAAAAAAAAAGAGGATGCTTTTATTATCATTTCGCCTCATTATCTTAACTCTGTTCTTGTTCTTACCTTTTCCTTATTCTCTCCCATTTGGTTTCCTGGCTGTTTCGCGTTCTCCTGTCAAGATAGGTAGATAGATTACATTTATTTTGAATGTGTAATAACCAACAAATAACCGCACATCAATGGATTGACATAAATAACGAGAGAAAAAACAAACAAACAAATAAAATAAAACCTTAACAAAGTAAACATAAACTCCTCAAGTTAAGAAGGAGGCTTGAGCTTCAGTGCAGGGCCCTCCCGGGGTCAGGAGGGGGAGAACAAAGACTGTACTTAGGTAGGAGCACTGGGTGGAAAAATGGGGAAAAAACGTGGGATAAAAACATTTTGAAAAAAAAAAAAGATTGCAGCTTTTCTAATTCATTTTTGCAAAATGAGTGTTTTTCCATATTTAAACAAACATCCAATATCATGGTCAAAATAAAAAAAATGCTGTGTCACAAAGAAATGTGCCTGAATAATGATACAGCATGGTCTGTGTTTTTTTTACTGTAATGCTTTTAATGTTTTATGTAAAGCACTTTAAATTGTTTTGTAACATGAATTGTGCTATACAAATAAACTTGTCTTGCCTTGCCTTACTGAAACAGAAAAACAGCATTCCCTTGCCCCCAGTTGTAGATAGATGGCCTGACAAAAGCCCAGTACAAGCCAGTAAAGATGTCTTTACACACCTTGGCTTCACCCAAAAACTTGTACAGGTCTCGGGAGAAGATCCTCTGTAGAATATCATTTGCTTGCACCAACTCCTCTCGATCTGAGTCTGGGTTGATTATTTTTTCTAACACTTGATCTTCAAGGCAAACAGAGAAATACAATAGGTCAATTAAAAAAATATTACGTAACTTATTTGTGTTTGATTCTTTGATGTTTTATTTTTCTGTCAAAATGTAAAAGGCCTTAACCTTGAAATATTTTAAACACTTGAGTTGTATTTGATTCTCATACAACCTTTGCTTGTATAACCCACTAATCATATTTTTCAGTCATTGAATAAGTAATCATAGTTTTCTGTTTTAAACAGTCAACATATTTTTGATAAAATTAGATCCGCTATAAAGGAATAAAAAGACAATAATGTGTTTTTTATGGAGAATCCCGTTATCTAGTTATCAAACTAGGCCGATAGAGAGAAAGGTAAGGCCGGGAGTCAGAACAAAGCGTGACCCTCCCTCGGACCCAAATCTGACCACTAGTAAGTAATTAAGCAGGTCAGAAATGGTGTAGCTTAATTCACCTACTCTGTTACACAGAAAGTGACCAGTGATGTGATACAGATCTGTGATGTAACTCAGGTGAAATACTGTTGTTATAATCTACAGAGTTAATACTGTGATCATATCAATAATTGTCACAAAAGGGGACGAGTAAGACATTATTACTCTTTAGAAAGGTTTTATTATCTGTCATTACTCAAAAGAAAAATGGCAGCTTTAAGGGGCTAACACATAAGGCTTACTAAACTGGGTGGTAAAAGGGTGCCTCTCACACTTCATTTTAGGTGAGGCGAATATAAAATAATATTTGCAAACCTTATTTGAAGTCTAAAAGTGTTTACAAGTGGTTAGTTATGACTAAAAGCAGTTCAATTTCAGCAGCGCCAATTGTGGGTAAAAATCTAATTGTGGGTTAAATAATTGTGATAGTAATATACCTTGGAATCCTGATAATCATGAAATTGGATTAACAGGTGAGTGTTGTCATTACAAATGTATGGATAATTAACTTGATTGGTCATTTGATCATTTTGTATGTTTATTAAATTAGAAGTGTTTGTCACATCATCAAATGTTCAGTCTTATTACCCCCTACTCTTGTTTTCCAATGAGACTGACTATCAGTGACTATATTCAAGGACCTCTTGGTGCCTCCGTCTTGCAGTTACATCCACTGACCTGTTAGTTTGGTGTAGGCTTGCATGTCATGTATGGCTTCAGAGAGACTGCACTTCTCCTGAGATCCTTGGATCTTAATGCAGGGATTTGCTTTTAAGAGGGAATCTTTGATCCTGGACATAGAAAGAAATTCCTTTTTCCTCTTTTTTTTTAATAGGAACATTTTTCTGCATAGTACCAACATGAAAAGGCTGGTACTCACATCATTTCGATGTTCTTGTTTACTTTGTGCTGGTAGGCTCTTCTATGAAGACGGTTCCTCGTCTGGAACATGTCATACAGATTTCCCACCTCCTGTTAAGAGTGTTGCCTATTGTTAAACAACTACGTATGAGATAAACCCATTGGTTTTTTGTATATAACCTAAAAAGCAGAAGTAAACACCTTGTCTCTGGAGCAGATGTGTCTCCGACCTTCAAACTCGCACACCCTGGCAAACATGAAGAACCGCAGATGGTCAAAGTTGTTCTGGATGCCGAGGTGGTGACAATCCCTGAGATGAGACAGAGTGATGAAATGTGTGAATATGATAAAACTATCATGCCACAGTCTTCAAAGACTTCAGAGTACTAGCTACAGTAAAAGGGATTAGTGTAACATCGTAATTGTTCTGGGGAAATAATGCATACAGAAGTAGTTTCTACATCAGCGAGTGCTTTGGTTTAACGAAGACTCCACCTGGCAAAGTAGTCAAATTTGTCCACATCGATCCCGTTTAGCTTGTTTGCCACAATTTCATAGAGGAAAGATTTCTCCTCCTTTCGACCTTTGAACTGCCACTGTGGAGATGACGGCAAAAGTAAGCATTAGACATTAGATTTTAACATAAAATTGATTTGATATTCAAAATCCTCATACAGAATCTGAAGCAGGTTTCAGAGACTCTCCAAGAATTAACTCCTTAATAAAGACCAGGTCTTCTTCCAGTAGCCCCCAAGATTTCATAGTTTCCGTCAAGCCATTGACATCCACCAGGTGATCAAACATTTCAAGAGAAGCCATTTCATGCTGTAAGATACACACATTTATCAATAGATTATTAGAAGAATTTTGATGGTCACAACTTTAAAATGAAAATCAGATTTCTGACTTGTTCACCTCTTCCTCTTTAGAGAAGATAGTGAGGAGTCACTCAATAATCAACCCATAACCCAGGTGCATTAAGTAACTAATGATTCATTACCAGAGAAAGAAATGAAAAAAAAAATGAGGAACTAAATGGTAGTTCTATAATTTATCATTGTTTTCTGATTACATTGCCATTAGTTCCTCAGTATTTACTGATGACTGAATAATTTCCTGAATATTAAATGTAAAATAAAACAAACAAACAAACAAAAAAAAAAAACATCGGTTTATGGGGGGGTTAATAACTGTTTGACTGGTACTTCAATTCTTCCTTACCTTCCACTTTTCACCTTTTGATCCTTCCAGGCTTGGCTTGCAGGCTTCAGGGATAAACATCCCATCAAACAGATGAGAAAAAGGTCCATGTCCTACATATGGGAAATGTGACATAACCCACTGTTAATTTGGGAGATCTGCAGACATTTCTTGATAAACTGACTAGTAATGAAGCAAACTTGTATGCCCCCATATATATTTTTTTGTCAAACTCATATGATTATATTTGATAACATTTTAAGTGTCAGTTCACGTCATGATGTCAACATCTCTCCATGCTATTTTTGATTTTTTCTTTTTATTGATGGAGGGGCTGCATTTTTGTAGCACTTGCATCATCAGCACATCCAAATACAAACAGTCATGAGAGTGTGCTGAACTCAAATAGCCAAATGGATAAAAAAAATACAGAAAGAAAGAAAGTTTTCATATAAATGCAGAACAAAATTCAAATGTGCACTGACCCAGGAAAGAAATCTTAACTGGCGATGCAAGTGTGACTACCTAAAAAGTTTAAAAAAATCTTGAAAATATAAATTATTACATGACCAACTGAAAATTTGAGGAAAGTGGAAGAGGAAACATGTAATACTTACCAAGGTCATGGCAAAGACCTGCAATCTGCACACAAAGGATGTCTCTGTCTTCAATATTAAGTTCTGGTTGCCTCGACTTAAGAGATTTTACAAGTTCTCCTGCCAAGTGCCCCACCCTGTAATCATTAAATACACACGCGAACACACACGCTATGTACTCTTTAGCCAAGCAGACGCAGTCCTTGACTGAAATTGATTTAATCAAACTCACAAGACTTTCGGAAATCACAAAGAAATACACACAAGGACATACCCAATTGAATGTTCAAAGCGGTTGTGAGATGCTCCCGGGAAGACAAAATAGGCACCCCCAAGCTGCTTAATGTTTCGTAGTCTCTGGAACTGAGGTGTGTCGATTATATTGACGAGAAGAGGGTGTAGCTCTATGTGGCCATGGATGGCATCATTAAATATCTGACGGCATAAGATAAAAATTTTAATTGCACACACCAAATAAGTGGCTACCCAGAGACTATCATGATAGTTCCTCACCTTGCCAACATTCTTATTCTCCATCATGGTGTTGTTCAGTTTCCTTAAGAGTAAAACAAAAAGGTGTATAATAGATCATTAATATATAAAGTAAATGGAGAAGGAAACTTCATGAAACTTGTGTACACTTACTTTATGGCAGTAACTTCTAAATAATCACTTGTTTTTCTATTCTTCAGGTCAACCCCCGTGATGTTTTTGTCTGATGATAAGAGGAAACATGTTAAAGCAGTCCTTTTTTTCCTGACGTGATGGAGAAAGAATTATTATTGTTTGTTTTGAGCAGACGGAAACAAGTCAGACAAGCCATAAGTGCTCAAGCAAATAGTATTAAATAGTATTAATAAGATGCTATATTTCACTAAGTCATGAATCTTAGATAATTTTGACTGAATAAACAAATCATTACTGTGAGCCAAAAATCTAGCCTTGTGAATAATCCTAACTGCACGTTTTTGCAGTAAGAGTAATGGGTGTATGGAACATTGATAGTTGTTTCCCATACCTCGATATAGTAGATGAGATAAAGGAGGACTAAAGAACATTATAATGTTCTTAGAGGATCACGATCCAAGAATGACTTGGCTTTGTTCATAATGGAGAGGCTTTTGGAAATTTTAGTTTTAATATATCTGATGCATTCCATGACAACCTATCGTCAATAATCATTCAAAGAAATGTATATTCCAAAACACAATTAAGTTGTACACTGACTATATGTATCTGCAAATCTGGATTATTTTATAATGACCAAATATCAATACTTAGATTACAGATTTATTTTTATTTAGAATTAAATTATTTTTATCCATCCATGTTTTTATTTGATTAAGTTCTGGATTTACTCTACCAACAAGTTCATTGTAATTGTTGCTACTGTAGAATACGTTTGTGTCGTCAGCAAACAGTATTAGTTTTAATAAGTTGGATACATCGAATAAATCATTAATATACAAATTAAACAGCTAAGGCCCCCAGACTGACCCATGGGGGACACCACCAGTAACTGCAAGTTCATCAGATACATACTCTCCCATCTTTACATATTGTGTTCGTTCTGTGAGGTAGCTTTTTATGAATGCTTTTCTAAGCGGCCTTGAATGCTATTTAAAGATCGACAAATATTCCAGCTGTATGTTTCTTATCATCCAATGCGTTCAATATTTCTTTTACTGCTTCAATTAATGCCATTGATGTGGTCTTTTTGGTTCTAAAACCATATTGCGCTTCATTTAATATATTATATGCCCATCTAGAAATTTTACTAAGTGAGAGTTGAAAAGCTTTTCAAGGATTTTGGAAAACTGTGGTAGCAATGAGATTGCCCTATAGTTTGTTAACTTATGCTTATTATCATCTTCATGTAGTGAAATGATTTTGGCTATTTTCCTTTTCTTTGGAGCACAGCCAGTTTTGAATGACAAGTTGCAGATGTATGTATGTGAGGGGTTTTAGGATATTACTTATAGCAATTTTCACCCATGACATATCAATGTCATGGAAGTCAGTGGATTATTTACTTTCACAACTATTAACTATATCCGCTATTTCTTGCTCAAGAATTGGTGTCAAGAAGATAGTCTGAGGATTAGCCTGTGTAACATCAAGATGAATGAATGAATGAATGTATTTAGATGGTGCAATAATCAAGCTGGGGTTGCATTATTTTGAGACTGATTTTCATTTCCCTTATCAAATTTAGCCAGTGAACTCAATTACTAAGATCATTCATGATTCACAGCACAACACCCTTAGGTCAATAATGAAACTGATCAATAGAATAGAGAGAAACCAAAAAACTAACCTCTATTTTTCTTTCCAATTCTTGAAGCTTTTTTTGTCTCTGGAACTGACGTCTTTCATCTCCTCCCAAATCCTCGATGTCCTTTAATGGTCGCAACTTTATCTTCTTTGATGATTTGAAACTGTCAAAAGTTTAATTAATTTCAGTGTTGATCTGATGAGAATAAGTTAGATGATTTTGGACAGTTGAATAAATTTTACCTTATATAAGACAGCTTATCAAAGCAGACTAGTACAAAAGACACTAAAAGGTTGGAACAAACGCAGACTTTTATAATGTGGCCACACCTATCAAAATGGACACTGCCCTATTGTTTTGTTATTTGATACTCTTTTCAATTTCACTTGCTCTGTTGCGTTTTATTAAAGAACTTGTGATATCAACATTTAGAGAAAATAATGTAAAAAATATGTTGTGGATCTGTCAGTGTACATAGAAAACCCTTTTACATTTAGTTGAATTCATACATGTAGAATATTCACAATGTCATCAAGTAGGCCTGTTTACTGCTGTCATAACAATCAAACCCAAGTAATAAAATTTGTCTTTATGCTGATGATCTAATTTTTTCTACAGAACCTGGTTGAATTACTTGATGAATATATGTAATACTTGTCTGACTACTCAATGAAATGGAATGTATCAATAAAGTTGTTTAGTAGATGGGAGAACAAGGCTGTATCTCTGGAAGCACAGGTTTAGCTGGAACCACCCATTCAAAGCACATGCAAACACATTTAAAAAAAAAAATTCTATTACATTAAACAAATACACAAACATGTCTTGGGACTACTGAAGGCAAATTGTGTTTAAGAGAAAAACCTTTCTTAAATTCTTTGCATGTGAACACAGAAGAATTGCAAATGTTGTCTGGTTTATGACTAATATGTTAACCACAATTTGTAAATAGTTTTACCTTTGTCTCTCCTTTACTCTCAATCAGAAGCAACAGTTGAAATATAAAGCCAGGTACATGCATAAGTGGAAATGTACTTTATTGAATGCAGAGGCAGTTTTTGTGAAGTGGTAGATGCAATCTGTGTAAGGGCCCAGGCATTCACCAAGGGCGCAACACCTGCCAGGACAAACATAGTCTATATGTTTACTATGGCTGTATTATTTACATTTGGTTCACTTCCTTCAATCTAGTTGTACCTTTATTTGGCCCTTGATTAAGACAAGATAAGATTGTAAAGCACTTTCTAATTTTTATCTTGAAAGGTGCTATATAAACAAAGTTTTACTTACTTTATAACATACACCTTGATTGTCCCACAATGGGGAAATTCTCAATATATATTAGAAATATTACTTTATGTAATATACTTTATGACATTACTGTATGACAGTTTAACAGATGAATGCACCTGTATGATACTGCTGTCAGAGCTGAAGAAACATTCAAATAAGGAGAAATACTAAATGACTGTCTAAAGGCAGTTCTTTTTCAATACTCTGAGGTACATCAAACAACCAGCAAATGTATTGATATTAGCCCCAGAGGGTTTGCAAAAACCATGTTTTGTGGGTTATAGTTAGTTTAAGTCGTTTTGAATTTGCACAAAAAATAATTTGCAACAGTGGTTCCTCCTGTTTATTGAATCGTATCTTATTGGAACAGTTTGATGGAAACAACTCTGAGTATAAGGCACATGACAGCTAGTTCACAAACAACAATTAAAGTATGCAGAAGAGAATGATCTGATGAGTCACACTGCATCAGATATGTCCACATTTCAGCTGGTGAAACTGACATTTAAAAGCATATTCACACAAAACCAGAATATTTGTCTGTACTTATCATTTTAATTATTGAGGATGATGAACACAGTTAACTTATGTAATTAAATGGTAGGGCCTAGTTCTTTGAAGGTAGCGCCCATGATGTTTTTAGAATACATTTTTACAATATTAATTTAATTCCACTTCAACAACTTTTTGTGACCAATTAAATAGATGATCTACCACAAAAGAACAACATTTAGTAACATGGTGAAAGTACAGGACTGGAAAAACACCAATCAATCATAACATCTGATGTTGGGAAAGAAGCAGTCACCATTTTCATGTGTGTTTCAGCATCATCAGTCGCCGGGGTGACCGGCATGTCACTGTTTGGCGCTGGTGCTCGGGATAAAGCATCTGCCAGTACAACATATTTTCCTGGTGTGTAAATAAGTTCAAAGTCGTAGTGCTGCTAAAAAAAACTGAAGTAAACAAAATGATATTGATTAAACACTAGAACAAGCAGGGGGGTGAACACGGATACAGCTCAAAGAAAGATATTGTGTCACATGCTAACTGTAGATTCCAATGTTGTGGAGTGCAGAATTAACTTGTTAAAAAACTATAAACATGAACGACGGAGGTTAAAACATCGAGAAGAACATAGCGAATATGCACAGAACAAAAATGATGGAAAGACAGGCAAAAACCCTAACCCTACATTTTCCTTCAATTAAGTTCTCTCTCTCTCTCTCTCGCTCTCTCTCCTTCCATCTCAATCTTCTACTCTCTGTCTTTCTGGACTTCTCTGTTTGTTTTGAACTTGTAGGACAGTGTCTGCTGGGAAGCATTGTTTACTGTCTCCAGCCAATGGGAGCAGACAGAATCTTGCAGCTTTGGCAGAAGATTAGACAAGGCTTGGGGTTTCACTTTTAAAATAAGTGTAACAAATATCTGCTTCTCCATTCCCTTGTCTTTTAACATCTTAATCTAAGCATTTGGGAACACATTTAAAAGTTAAAAAAAAGTTAAGTGTTATTAAAACCATTAGCAGTGATACACAAGATATACATGTTGAAACAATGATCAATAACTCAAAGAAGATGGATTAAGATGAACAACTAAAATAGATAATAAAGCAAAGCTATAAAATATGACAAAAAGGAATAAATGTGCTAAACAAAACACAATTAGATTGCAGTAGTGAGAGAATAGCTAACATTGTATAAACCTGATTATTGCTCAGAACCATCTGAGTTAGAGTAATACAAAAATAACGCTCCGATCTAATAGGTTAACATTAGCTCACTTTTATTAGAGTATATAAAACACATTTTTCAGCCTTTTAATGTACATCTGAAATGATAGTTGAGGAGAAGTTTTGGCATGAAGATGAAAAGGTCAAGGTCAAGGTCAAAGTTTATTTATAAAGCACATTTAAAATACAGTTGACACTGCCCAAAGTGCTGTACA
>JAPMNP010669744.1:0-11104 GCA_029874935.1 Atherina boyeri | reverse complement strand
AAAAAAAGTCTGCTTTTGATTCGGACCAAACAAGCGGACCAAAGGACTTTTCTGGTCTGAATACACCCTTAGACTCCCCAATGCAGCTAGTGGGGGGGTTAGAGTACCGGTACTCATTTTATGGAATATATGTTGGTGTGTGATTACATGAGTAAATAAGTACATGTTGTATTTATGTGTGACTTGATGGGTAAAGGTGGGCTTCTTTCTTGTTTAGTTTATTCTGTTTATGATGTCTCTAATATAAATCATTTTGTGTTGCATTTTTATGAACGAAAAAGGGCTTTATAAATAAAAGTTAATTGATGTTACACCTTTCTGTCAAAAGACATATTAAGTCTTTTGAGTAGTTTGTTGCTGATTACATTAAGACAGTGTTTTAAAAAGAGTCTTCACTATTTTGTGTAATAATGAAAATTTGTACAAACACTAATTTTGGAAATAGTGAAACTGTTTTTCTTCCATTAGTGAGGAAATACTCCAGTAAAACTTCCAGACTTTTTTAAAATAATGAATATATGTGAAACAAATACATTGGATCACCTTCAAATCCACCTCTCAGGTGGAATCATTACAAGGCTGCCTTTTGGGATCAAAGTAATCCAGATTAGTCACAAAAGTTTTGAAATACCCAACAGAGGCTGAAATCTGGATTTAAAGCAGGATTGGATTTACAAATCTGGATTTGAATCTTCAAGGATAAATCTGGTTTGAAATACCCAAATTAGGATCAAATCTCAGTGAAATCCAATCCACCTGGATTATGTTTGAAATACTGGGCCATGATGTTTAAATGACCGTCACAGAAGAAAGATGACAGGAACTGCGATTGAAGGAGTAGATTTGTAAAACTGTGGATGCTGCAGGTTTGAAACCAACACTAAGCGCACTGTGTAACATGAAAATGAATCGCTGTCTTTTCGTTTTTCAACGTTTTATATTGTGATTTTTATTTAAAATCAATTCATTGTTTAGCCCAAGATGCTAGTAAAGAAAGATTATGTGCACAGAAAGTGAAGCAGAACCAAACAGGTGGGGTTTTTAATGACTCAAAATATAAGTTGTTGACAAAGAAAAAATATTATCTTAATAACCGTAGAACATGTAACCAGCAGAAACAAATTATTCCAATCATCCAGTAGCCATTTGACTGATAAAGAGTCTTGGGCAGATGTGTAAAAGCATACAGGTGATATGACCGGGTTGTGTCTCACTGCAGAGGTAGAGCAGTAAAAGTTGTTGGGTAAAGGTTACAGTTTCCTTCTGGCCTCCAAGTCATCCACCTACATCTGCATTCACTACAGATTGAATTTAGAAAAAAAAAATGTAAAAAAGAATTTTATAATTCTAGTTTTCATATACATAGCGCTCAAAATGATCAAATACCAGTTTACATCGGAGACCTTTTTTTGCCTTAAATCTCTATCAGGTCCCCGAGATCACATGATCAGGATCTGCTGGTTGTGAAGCAAACACAGCTGAAAACCAAATGTGACAGAGCCTTTGCAGCAGTGGCACTTTGCCCTCTGGAACTCCCTTCCTTTCAGCCTGAATCTGTGGACTGACTCAGTGATTTCTTTTAAAAAGAAGCTAAAAAAGGCATCTCTTCAGACTTGCTTTTGCTTAGTTTTATTTGTTTTTAAGTTTCCTGTGCTGTTTTGTGCTTTATTGTGGAGCACTGTATGATTTGCATCTTGAACTGTGCTTTATAAATCAAAATGCACTTACTTTACTTGCTTACCATTGGCTACCGTTTGCGTCATTTCAGGTTTCTCACTAGTATGTATGTTTATTTTTAATTTTAAATCATGCTTCTTATTTTCTGCTATACAATAATGTTTTAACATCCCTGCAAAGCACTTTGAGCTGCCGGTTTATTTTCTTTTGTATTCAGAGAAAAGGCGGGCTGATCTGTGGTAACTAAATCATCAAACGTTTAAACTAATGTGACTTTTACTGCCGATCTATTTCTAAGAACCGCTTGCCAACATTACTGAGAACAGATTGACTCCAAAGCAGATCAGCGGGTATGTGACACAACCATCTATGACACTAAGTATGGGAAATATGCTAAATATTTTTGCTATCTGGCATCAGTACCTTCTACTGCTTCCAGACAGGACTGAAGTGGGATTTATTATCCTGTGTTACAGAAGCTACAGTAGAGCTACAACCACAGCAAACAAGCCCCGGAAAAAAAGATTCATATATAAAACAGCATCTCAGTACACGCCTTTTCCATTGTGATTTTTTTTTAGGTGTGTATGAGTCTCCATTTGCTTTTTTATTTGTATATTTTAAGCACTGTCAAATTCTGCAGCCACACTTTCAAAGCTGAAAGGCTACCCTTGCCTGTAAGGCAACATGTTGGGAGCAAATGAGCCACAAGCAATCTATGTTTCTTCCACAGATCCATGATGTGAAAATATTTGGTGTTATTAAATGAGAAAAGACAGATAATCATCAGTTTAACTAAATTTAAAACTATTGTTTGAAAAAACCTCTTTAAATCTTAAGCTTAAAAAAGTCAAGACATGGGGACTTAATGTTAAAACTGTGTGTATCCATACCAAAAGATGCAAATAAATAAGCTTGATGATTAGAGGTTCTTTATGATAAATTATAACAAGTTCTTCCTTTCATAGAGTCCCCTAGCATTGTACTTGCCAGTGCATCCATTGTGCTATAAGATGTCATTGCAGTTTATGTTTAAAGCTAACTGAATTCTACAATCAGTAGATGTATGCATACGCTTTCTCAACATGGGCTGCATTTTTATTTTGTCTCATATGGAAAGGACATGGGGAGTGAAGAACTATACCTGACTTTATCTTAAGATTTTAGTAATCGACCTTCTCTTTACAAGTGTCCCCTGTACAGGGGGGGGAGCATGAGATACGTGTAGTACAGAAGATATTTGCACACACTAGGAAGCAGCAATCTTAACATGTAGCATACCGAAATGACGTAGAGAAACTTAGCTATAAGAGTACCAGGTATTGGCATCCAAACCAAATACAGTTCAAATCTCGAGCAATTATACGAGAGTGTAACAAAAACATGAGAACAGCACTGAACAGCACTTCAGAGCTTCCGCTAATTTCTCCACACATGACACAAACAAGGGGTCATATGAAAGCAGAGACTCTGGCTCCCGGAGTTTTTGTCCCACAGTGATGAGAAAGACATCACTGTTTCATGGTTAAAATTTTTATTCTGCCTAAAAAGGAAAAAAAACATCTGCTAACATGTTCTACTATGACTTTGTCTTTGTTTAAAATGAATGAAGGTCTTAGTAATTTCCATGGAGAAAAAGGGGGTTTTACAGTAAAGTAATCACTCTTCCTTTAAACTACATTGGGTTTCACTTCTTTCTGGATCCTCGTGGTGATGTAGTTGTCCACCATCAGCGGATGGTTGCCTGAGCTATCTACCTGCGGAACATCTCTATTAAAAACAGCCGAAAAACTGCTCGGGTTCACTTTTTTTTAGCTTCTACTTTTACGCAGTTCCTCATCAGACATTATTTACTAATTCATATATATATTGGGCTGCTATGATGTGGATATCACAGAAAGCAATGTGGTTTCCTTTTTGTAGGAAATAACCTTCAACATTTTCTGCTGTGGTTCAGGTAATTTACTCTGATACAGTAACACATATCTTGATTCTAAGGCTGTGGTCACACCTGGGTGAACCGGTTAAGCATAACCGGGTTCCAAAAAGACGGCCTGCGGTCACACCAGCCATGTCGATAACGCGCCACTCAGCCGCCATTTCTAAAGATTACATTTGCATGACAATGACCGCAATCGCGCTGAAACCTAATCGCGTCCTGGCCCAAAAAGTGTGTGTGTGGTTTGTAGTAACCTCACGTCTCAGCTTCTTTTGAGACCAAGATTATACATACAGCCGTTGTAGTTGTGAAGATATAATTTACTTATTTTGGGTATGTCATTTCGGACGGGAGGCAGAAAAAAAGAGGCATTGTGAACAAGAATTTAAATCTACAAAATTCACAAGTGCAGGTGGAGAGGATGGGTTAAATGATGCTCTTCCTGAGAGAAGGAAGTGTGTAATTGTGTGTCTGTGGAAGTTAACACAGTGTCTGTCAGTTTGTCTTAGCAAACAGACTGAGTTACTAATTAAAATAATGTGGGATGATATGAAACAAAAACAAATGTCTCTGAAGGATTTTAAATTTTTAGATTCAGGTTTCAATTTGCCACCTTGCCATCTGTGCTACCTCTGGAATGTTTTTATGCACGAGTCAGAGGTTTCATTGCGTGAGAAGAGGCATGTGCTTCTTTCATGTTGTGTTTCCTGTTTTCAGACATAACTGATAAAAATATGGCCTCGTGTCCCCAAGTGAGTCGAGGACAAGGTCTCAAATGCAGAGATGTCAAACCGACCAAAGCGAAAACAACATATTACTGTCATTTTACTGTCAAAAAACTTTTTTTCATATTTGTGGTGAAAAAAATTGGACTTACATTGTATAATTTCCCTTATATTTCTATTCAAATTCAGTAAAAATATAAATGCAAATGTATTTCTGTCTTTGTATGCAATTAACCTTCAAAGGTCTTCAGGTGCTGAAAACTGTTTAGCTTTGTTGTTACATCCTCCTTCTAGGGCTCTATGAAACCACTAAGTAGAGGCATTGCTGGAGAAGTATTTTCAGCTTATCATTAAGAACTTTGAAGCAGAAAGTATCTTTTAACATTTTCTTTCTTAACCCTATGAAGCCAAACGCATCATATTTGATACATACAGTTTCTGAAACCTTTTGCATCTACAACCTTTTACATCACTTCATGGTAAAAACTGGTTGTATACAATCTGATATACCTGATACCAGGGGGCAGAGGCCTACAAATCAATAATTTTGACATTATTACATACTATTAAATGGTGAATATTCAAGAATTATTTTTGCTTTTTTTCATATTTTGTTAAAGGACCAAATGACGACTTTAGAGTAAAAAGATCTGAATTTTCTCCCCATTATTTCTTGGGTCAGGGTTTAAAGTTTTAAATGAGACATTAATTAAAAGTGTGACAAGAGAAAAAGAGAAATCCACATTTTGGTTGCTTTATGTGTATGGATTCCCCTAATCCAAGAGCAAATATTATCAACTGAAGGCCTAATATGTTGAAATGTTTGTGTTTGTACCTTAGAGCTGTTGGTTTTGGGAGGTATGGTGGTGCTCGTTTCTGCCATTTCGCTGCTGTCGCCATCGCTTCCACTTTGACCCTGGCTAAGGGCAGCGAGGAGAGAGCGCAGCTGAGGCACACTGATGGTACTGTTGTTTCCATAGCGAGCCAGCAAGTCCTGAAGCACCTCGGCAGGGGACTGCGTCTGACTCTCCCCTTGAGCCGTCACTCGGCCAGTGGGGCAGAGGAGGACAGCCAGGGCAAGGAGGAGGGTGACGGTCGAAGTGGAGCGCCCATGATGGGACCAGATGAGCATGACTTCTTCAGTCGACAGTGGATGTAATCTGTGGGAAGAAAAAGGCTGAATTTCAGTCCACAAACTTAAATAAAATATCAACTTACAGGAGGAGTTATGATTTATGTCTTCAGAAAGGCAAGGTTATAGCTAACTACAGGAACCCTGTATTTTAGCTAAGCAATGTGAAAACATGACTGAACATTTGCTGTTCAGGTTTTATTTAAAGCACAAACTTATGTACATGTCAGTAAATATAGAGTAAGAAATTACTTCCAGAAAAGCAGATAATGATATGTTAGAAAGCCATGTGCTCAGAGTTGCTCATGCTAATTAGCTATATGGATTTGGAGGTATGCTAGTTTTGTGCCCCCCTGCCCCAAATAAAGAAAAAGAGGGGAAAAAAACATGTTTGAACAGAACCTAAACTAAATTTACTACTTTTATATGAAATGAGAAATATGAATATTTATTTCTAACTATATCATAATGCTCATTTAAAACAAAAACTATTTTCATATCAAATAAATATATTAAAAAACATCTAACAACAACAACAGGTGTGGTGCATTTTTAAACTTTGTATGAATATATATATTAATTCCAGACAAAAAAAGTCAAGAATGCACATTACATGCAGGGAAAAGTGTGATGTTCCCAGCCTTTGCTTCAACACACACAGCCCTGATTCACTTCCATGCACCCTGCAGGCCTAAATGCAAAGCTTGGGCTTTACAAACAAACCCATTCAGTTTTGTACTGCAAAGCAATACTCACCTTTTCCTATGGACCCTGTAATGGTAACTGGTGCGTAAAGTGCTCGGTTCAGTCTGCCTGCCCTGAGGCTTCGAGCATGCTGAGTGATGCCCACAGATTACCTGGGAGCTGAGATGGAGTCGGGGGAACAGCGTGAGGAGAAGAGGAAATGCCTGAAGAGAGCAGAAGACTCCTCAGGAGTGCAGTGGACTGTGGATGAGAAAGAAATACAGATAAAATGAAGGTTACAAGTCAGCAGAGGAGAAGAAAGAAACACGAGGAGGGGTGGATTCAAAAGAGACTGAGCTTTAAAGAAGAAAAGAAACCTGAAATGGCAGCTGCCTGCCAGCTTAAATTTTCTGTGCTTGCTTTCCGCACGGATTTCTTTTCTATTTCAATCCAGCATGCTGACCACAAAGTCAAACGTCAAGCCAAACCCAGATCTTTTCTTTACTCAGGCTGGAATCAACATTCCACGTTGATTCGTACTCAGACATTTAAAGAGGTCATTTAGATGTCTGGGAGTAGAATCAGACAGGAATACTTCGGCAGCAAACGTGGAGGAGAACAGATCCCTGCAAACTGAATGATCACGATTTTGTCACACAGAGCAAAATAAAACAACTCATGACCAGCATGTTTAGTACAACGAAGGCCGGGAGGGGTTCAAATAAACCACCCCTACAGGGCTACGATGCCATTAAGCAGGCAGTCAACAAGCTGTTTACATTAAAGAACAAGTGCAGTGATTTTAGTAGACTCTTCACAGATGGAAGTACTCACTATCTGCTTACTCAACATGTCCTGAAGCATTTATTTATCCTAAAACAAAAACACATAAAAAAACAACCACATAAATTAAAGGAAAAATACTTTATTTATCCCACAGGGAAATTTCAAAATACATATATGATATGTAAATGTACAAAGACATATCATATATGTAAAATATCCTCATAAAGAATTTAAGGATGTTAACCGATGACCGTTTGACCGATGGTTGACCATATCAACGTAACCGATCAACATTAACGGTCATCGGTTAACATGACATCATCTTTCTTTATTATTGTCAGCACTACTTCAAACTAAAGCTCTTCATAGCTGTCATTTTCTTAAACAAGCCGTGAGAACGTTTTAAATTAGCTTCAACGCTAGACAAATGCCTTTATTTTCAACGCAATCACCTTGTACCCAAACCATTTCAAAACTAAAGAGCCATTTTTCTTCTGCTTACATACAAGCTCATCAGCGCCACATTTGCAGGAGTTTGTTTCGAGCTGTAGGGGATTAATAAAAAAATTACATGAGTGGAAGGGCAGCGCCGGGGCAGTGTGTGACTGAGTGCGAGGCAGAGTGGCAGAGAGATGCGACAGAGTTGCAAAATTGCAGGCGCGGCTCTAAATGGCTGTTAATTCAAATAGCGTAGTATATTCTAAACTAGCGATTAACCGGTTTCAACCGGCTAATGAGGCTCGGTGGTCGGTCAACAAAATTTTAGTTTTCGCGACGCCATCTCTAGAAGCATTTTTTTTCTACTGCCATGAGGCCAATATGGTCCCGTTAACACAGGCCAAAAATCCCTCATCATGCACGAAATTTCCAACATTTGCTCACTTGTCATGCTAACTTCAAGTTAGCAAGACAAGTGAGTCTTTTTCTAAGTTTGAGCTCTCCTGTAACATACACTAGTTATTTTTACCAAGTATTGTGTAATAATCCCTACTCCTCTGCCTCCAGCAGCCTAGAAGGTGTCAAAAGTAAATTGATATTTCACCTCTCATCCACATTCATTTTTCATTAGGGGGAGTGACGTTTGTTAGGCAACAGTTGGGAGTGACACACAAAGACAGGCATGCCCTGGATAAACATATGCCTTATAAATAGGAGTACAACTATGTTCCAGTCTAATGTATAGCTACACCCAGGGCTTTAAGGGAGAATACCACTCTCAACAAATGATTATTCAATAATTTTCATGATCTTGAAACAATGGACTGTAACAAGGAATGGATTCAGTGTTTATGGGATCTTAGTCTTAAACCTTTACTCAAGAAAGCCTCATAGCACCAGTAAGATCAAGCAAGAACACATCTTCATAATAGTCCTTTAGCTGGCCACCATTACACAATCAAACCAAAGTTTTCTGCCAGAGTAAATTAATAACAGGAGTCATTATATTAAGATACAGGGCTATTAAAAGTATACACACCCCAGTTAAAATGCAAGGTTGAGACAACAATAAATAATTTTAGAATGATTGAAATTCCCACCTTTAATGTGATTTAAAACTTGAAAACTGAATTGAAAAACAAATTAACAAACAAACCAGAAAGATACTAATGAACCTCACATTAAGTTCAGCCGTCCTAAGGGTTTCTTGACATTCACACTTAGAATTACCACAAAAACACCCCACCCACAGGAAGCATGGCGATGGCAGCATCATGATCTGGGGGTTGCTTATCTTCAGCTGGAACTGAGGCTTTATTCAAGGTGAAGTGAATTAATAACAGTTCCAAATACCTGTAATTTTTGGCTCAAAACCTTCAGGTTTCTACTGGAAAGGCGAAGTTGAAGCGGTACTGCAACTTTCAACACAACAATGACTCCAAGGAGACATCTGATTTAACAAAAGAAACGCTTCACCAAGAAAATTGAAGATTTGGAACAGCCCAGACCTCATTCCAACAGTGGCGTGACTTTAAACACACTGTGCACAAGAGATGGCCTTAGAATCTAACAGATTTGCAAGATGTAGCCTATCATACTGATAGACACTAATGTGAATAAAATCAAAAGATGCTTCAACAATGTATAAAAAGTTTTTGTGCAACCATCTTATTGTACATTTTTATGTTTTTATGTATTTTTTCCCTTTGTATAGTTCAATTGAAAAACAGATTATAGGCCACTATAAAGATAGGAAAAGTTTTTAAATAACTTAAAAAGTCTTATTCATTGTGGTATTTTAACAGGGGTGTGTACAAATTTTATATTTTCTATAACTATGCAGTAATCCTGTTCTTCATTAGTTATACCGTTTTATTTAAATCTATATCCAGCACACAACACACAAAATACGGTAGCTTAAGAATAAAAGAAGGCATTGAGCGCAACAATCGTTTGTCAGATTCCTTAATAATTTGCTATACAATTGTGTAAAGTACATTTTATCTTTGTTAGATATATTTTTCATACCAAAGAATTCATATCAGCACCCGCCTCCTCAAAACACATTTTATATCGGGAATTATTTGTTATTAACATTATGCAGCAAGATACCCAGTGTGACAAAGAAAAGCTGTTAAAATGCTTCCATGCAAGTGATAAAAACTTTGTGTACATAAACATGCACTAGTGCACCTTGTGCTACTTGCTGTGAGGTATAAACAGGTCCAAAAGGGCTGAACTACAAATAACAGAAGCATTTTTCACTGGCTGATGGCTAAAGTCCAATCAAAACAATGTTGAAACTGCTTTTAAATGTCAGCATGTCAGGTCACAACGATGTCATGACACACTCGCACACTGTCACCATGTCTGTTTTAGTAGCGTGCGTGTGCATCCAAGGCCTATTTGTAGCTGCTGAGATAATGGGTGGAAGGAGAGACTGGCAGTCTGCAGCAGAGATGTTAGTAACGGTGATGGAGAATCTGAGGTTTAACAGGGAAGTGCCAACAGGGCGGAAAAGGAGGTGAGAAAATGTTTGGTCACAGTCGGCTGGACTTGTGGCCCAAATGACATGCTGCTGATTCCACTCTGCTCATCCCTTCAAAGCTTAAAAAAAAAAAAAAGACATATTGATCCAGCCTGGTGGTCACGGTTATCACCACAGCAATGGGAGCAAGAACATTAGCTCAAGAGGTGATTTGTGGCTTCATGACGAAACCAAATTATTAATAGTGACACATCTCACAGCTCTCAGCGGGTGTGAAAGTAAACACTACCCAGTGAGAAATTTCCTTTGTCATCATCAGCTTCACCAGCTGACAGAGCAGAAATATAATCTCTGATGGTCACAACTTCAGGACGTTAGAGACAAAACTCAGACATCAAAGCTGTGAGTGACATGGAAAAACCCACACAACTTTTATATTTATTTGTGGAGAACTGAAGCGCTGCTTTCTGGGAAAGAAACATACGGTCAACAGTTTCCACTTGCTTGGAAAATTGCTGCTGTTACGGAAGCAAACGGCAAAAAACTGAAGTTATTCAAAGCTGAGAGAAGTGCTGATGCAAACTTTTTGTTTGCCTCTTTGACTGCCACGTCAGCTTTTTGAATACTAAAACCTAAAATCCTGTTTTCATCTACTGGTAAATATTCTGACATTCATCGAGGACTTATTCAATTCTGCACAATTTCACTTCACAAGTCATTTGAAGGCAACAGAGTTTAATACAAGTCCAATAAAATTTAGTATAATTCAATCCAATAATCATCTCTAGCCGTTTTAAGATCAGAGGATTTCATTTCATAGATCGATGGAGGCTACAAGACGTCTAAAAAATAAAAAGCCAAACTTTTACAACTCACTGCAAGGTTTGATCTTGACCAAACTTCTTTATATCCGTCTAAAAATATTTCCAACGACAGCTCATTTAATTTTATCCTGGAGAAAAAAATCTAAAATGCCTGCCTTGTGGTCGTGTGCCTCCTTTAACAAGTCACAGTTTACACATACAAACATCTTTCCTTTTGTTACTGAATTATTTGGATTCATTCTTATGTAACAGCACTTCACTGGAGACTATAGAAAAGATTAGTAACAAACAATATACTGGTTCTTTGGACAAAATATATATAATATGTACATTTGCAGCGGTGGAAAGAGTACTGAAAATCTGTACTCAAGTACAAGTACTGTTACATTGCTAAAATATTACTCAATTACA
>JAPMNP010669722.1:0-12775 GCA_029874935.1 Atherina boyeri | reverse complement strand
AAATGAACATCATTTTTTAATGTCTTTTAATATCTTGCAACAACTTAAAATAAAGATGATACATAATTCTTACATACGGCACCTTTAAGTACATTAAAAACGATTAATCTTACAGTGTGCCTGCTTATTTATGGCTGGTAGTCTGTCATTATCTTTTGAGAGTATTTGGTCAATTACCACTTGTTTTTGTAAAATGTTTAACATTGATTTATACACACTCACACAAGTATGTTTAGATAAAAATTAGAGTTCATTAGTGGTTTTACTTGTCTTGATTGGTCGAGAAACCATCTTTGATTCGGGCTGGCGAGTCTACCACGAATCTGACTTCCGAGTACAAAATGAATGCACCATCTGCCACCTTATCAAAAGAGGGCTGGATGGCTGGAGGAGAGAGAGGATGTAAGGGATGGAGAGAGAAGCTTGAAAGGAGATAATTACTGAAATTGAGGAACAATACAGCCTTGGAGGGAGGTAGCTTCACTGGTTTGTCATATAAAAGAAGAAAAACTACTGAAAAGAACCTAAAAGCATCATGTATGTTTGCTCCTCCTTCCCCAGGAGGCATGGAGACTTTGGTTGGTTGTTTGTGGAAGGGGAAGCAGCCAGCCCCCATCCCCCCACAGTATTGGAGATGTAGGTACTGAATAAATTATATGTGTGAACTCCTACTCCGTTTGCAACCTTTTGCTTCCTTCTCCACTGGCCACACACTTAACATCTTTCTATGAGCTCTCCTGAATCATACAGTGACAATAAAACAATTTTTCAGTAAATCTTTAATATTATAAAAAAATCAGTAATCTGATAAAAAAAGAAAACATATCTTTATGAAAATATTTTCGCAATCATCTGCTCTAAAATCAAACCACACAAACAATGCCTACACTTCTTTATAAGTAATATTCTGCTAAATGATTTAAACCAGATCATGTTGACATCCTAAAACAATTCACCTCATAGTTACTTTTCTTTAGCTTTATCAACATTGTATGCGCACAGTTGTTATCAGCTCTTATAATGTTCCCCTGTGGGCGAATTCTGCTGTTGCCATGGTCACATAAAAAGCTGAGATAGAAAAGGAAAAAGGTGCATTGCCATCACCTCCACTGGCAACAACAAATAGTCATGCTGATTTAGGGGTTGAAGCTGTTCTTGTCACTTTTGCAAAAAACCTGTATTTCAAAATCATATTATTAATTTAATTCATTTTTAGCTGTGCTGTGCTGCAAGGACAACTTGGGCAAAGCATTTCAGTTTTGTTCTTAAAGATACAACTGGAATATAAAAATATTAGTCACAGATGACAGAAAGTAAAAATATACCACTCATGATTTTGTAGTGTTGGCTGATTCTGGAGTGGTCAGCTGATTCTGTCTAACATGCTCCTATTTTTGTAACACAGACCATTTTATGGAACCTCTTGATCAGTTATTGAGGTTTGCTTTAAACGTAATTCCAGTTTCCAGGTCTTTTAGTGACAATGTGGAGCATGAAAAGTCTTCGAAAATTCAGTGAAATGGGGTAGTGTAGTTAAAATCAGCCGAAAAACTGTTGAGCTACAATACAAAGATGTTAGGTTGAAAATAGTTGATTATTGATGATTTGGGACTTCTCCCCATCTTGATCTTTAACCGGCTATGCCTCCATTTGTATCTCCTAATACTAGCTTTCCTCACAGTTTATGTTGATAGTCTGATATTCTTCCTTTCTTTTTTTTGGTACCTAAGCAGCATAATCTTACATTTACCAATGGTTCTTAACTTTGCCTACAGCAGAATGTTTCTCTTCTGAGGCCTTGAATTACCATACAGGATGCAGAGAAGCTGCAGGCGGGAGAGCTTAACAAAGAGCTCAAAAACTTGGTTGTAAAGTTAGGTGAAAGTGAGGCAAGCTGCAAACTAGCTTTTGGAAATCTACCCATCTGTCTTTTCTTGCTTTAAGTATTAATTTAATGCACCATAATCTTGAATAGCTTAAGGAAAAAAAGGGGAAATTAGAATTAATAAAGAATTTTTTTTTAAACTGCCATACATTAAAGTTTGATTCATAACTGTTGCTTCCCCGGGGTAGCAAGTCACATTGCACTATGTGTGATTGGCAGTTGTTTCACGAATACAGTATGTTGTAAGCATTTGAATGTTTCCAAATAAAAAAAGAACTTTTCTGATTGACTCACTGTACAGGGAAGGTGCCAATAATGTTATAGGAAACACCAAGAGTTTGTCATAAAAGGAATTGACAGTTCTGGTAAAAATGATGAAGGTAAACGTGTAAATGACAATTTTTCTAACAAAGCAGACTTTTCTGCACGGACCTGCTATTCTTTTTTCCTAGCTGTACATTCAAGCCTACTCTTGGCAACTATAGTAAGTACCTCACCCTGTTTGGTCTCTGCACCTGCTGTTTATCCATCCTGAAACCAGTGAATATGGACTACTTATCCTCTTTTTACAAGCAGGATTCTCTTTATTTCCACTCCAGACTAAAAATGTAAGAAGAAAAAAAACATGAAAATCAACATGTTGCATCAAACTTCTTCCAAGCCCTGCATATTATTTAGGCAAGAACACTTAACCACAGCAACCCCTGCTCTGAAATAAGGTGGCACAAAAAACTATTATCAGAGAATTTCACATTCGAACAGATCCACTTAGAGATGAATTTGCTGTATTTTAGGCTGAATGCAGCTGCCCAATCTCCAACCTGCCAGACATGAGAGCCTGAACTGATGTTCAATGTTTTTTTCAATCAGTTTTCTTTTTTCTAAATAGTAAAACAGGCTGGGCAAATAATTTGACATACTTAATGGGCTGAGGGCGCATTCACACCAGGATAGAACAGGGGTATCGGTTTGATTGAGCCGTGAATTATAAAAAGCCTTTCACCTTCGTTGGGTTTGCTTTCACACATGTGGGCCAAACCTCTCAGTTACAACAGCTACGAACTGGAGACCAATGACCAACAGAAAGACGAAGAAAAATCCGGCGCATTGATTGGCCAGGGCCGAAAATGTCTCATCCACTGCAATCATTCAATAGATCAACAATGATTTTATTCAGTCGAGGGTTTGGGCGTTGCTAGACATCGGGCTCTACCGGGGCACAGGCCCTCCATTACTCAAATAATTTTAATAATCGTCATAATAATCATCATGTTTATAAAATGTGAAACGTTATGTTCAACCTATTTCCATTTGTAATCTGGTTGGTGCTGCTACTTCCAAAAAACTGCTGCTAAAACTGAAACACCAATATAAAGTAATATAATAATTATATAATTGTAATAGATTTTATGAAAAGATTACCCTTTTAATGTGTTCTAAACCAAAAGTTAAACAAATAAGAGTTTAGAATTTAATCAAATCTAGAAATTAATATGGATTCAAGTAAGAAAATATTCAATCTAATATCAGATTGTCGAGGTAAATACAATCACATGATGTTGTTTAATCTCTCACATGAATTTGAAGGTTTGCTTTGAAAATCCAGGCTAAGTCAAAAAGACTATAGAATAATTTATTTATATTAGCAGGAAAAATCCTGTTGTTATTAGTGATTGTTGGAAATGTCTTCCAGCAAATGTGTTTTAACAAAAGATGTAGGTATGTATTCTCCAGTAAATGTCCAATGAGTCCTGTTTAGTGATTTCCCTGGTGTCTGACAGAGAACTTCTTCTACACTGCAGTGGGTTATAAGATACATGTATCTTATAACCATGCACGCTGAACACTTGATGGTAAAACTGAAAAACTTCATTTTCTAGTTGATGCATTAGATTAAGTAATTAATTAGTATTACATTGTTCTTACCTTTATAAACTATAACAATGTTTCAAGATAATAGAATCAAAGTCATTAAATCTGACTCATATGTACAGTGGATCAGACTCTGACTTTTTCTATTCTTACCCAAGGTCAGCTGATGTTAAGACTGCGTATTCGCCATAGAGGGCTTCATGTGTCTGTGAAGTGTAAGCATACGTAAACATAGATGCACGCATACACTGTTTACAGTCGACCCGGCTTTGTTTGGGTTACTCAAGCCGGATCAAGGCCGATTCATGAGCATGTGCACTCGCAATACAGATATAGCTTATTGTATTGTGTATATATATTGTGCTGCACACATACACTTGCCTTGCATTGTCTTTGTTATGTGACAAACTTTGCACCTGGCTCTTTAACATCTCAATTTTATTGTACACTTTAATTTCCCTCTATTATTATTTTCTTATGTTGTGTTGACCTGACAGGGGACTAAATATAAGAATTAGCCTTGCCATAATCTTACATTTTTACATTTTATGTTTATCTATATACACTGTCCCTTTAAAAAAAATAAGAATAAAATAAACTGAATGCACTGTTCACTTAGAAGTCACACTACAACATTTATGTCATTTTGAGGTCTGGACTTGACTGGACCATTGCAAAGCCTTTATACATTTTTTTCAGCCATTCTGTTGCAGATCTGCTGCTGTATTTGGGATCATTGTTCCATTGAGTGACCCAATTTCAGCCAACCTTTAACTGTCAGACAGTTGGCCTCAATAACCGCATGTATCCAGGTCCTGTGGCTGCAAAACAAGCCCAAATAATCCACCATTAACCACTGTGATTGACAGTTTGAATGAAGCGTTAGTGCTGATATGCTGTATTTGGGTTTCTCCATAAATAGAATGCTGTGAATTATGCCAAAACACCAATATTACAGGGCAGAAGTTGAGAAGGATATATCACAGTACTGTTTTGTTTTATTTGGTCGTTTCAACACAGGTGAATAAAGACAATAATAACAATTGTGAAAAATTCAAATAAACTTAAATAATGGTGAACAGAGAATTACAGTGGGTACAGAAAGTATTCAGACCCCTTTAAATTTTTCACTGTTTCATTTCAGACAATTGCAAAATAAAAAAATCTTTTTTATTTCTCATTAATATATACTCAGCACGCCATCTTGACAGACAAAAACAGAAATGCAGAAATGTTTGCAAAAAAAGGAAAACTGAAATATCACATGGTCGTAAGTATTCAGATCCTTTGCAGTGACACTCATATTTAACTCACATGCTGTCCATTTCTTCTAATCATCCTTGAGATGGTTCTGCTCCTTCATTGGAGTCCAGCTGGGTTTAATTAAACTGATTGGACTTGATTAGGAAAGGCACACACCTGTCTATGTAAGACCTTCCAGCTCACAGTGCACGTCAGAGCAAATGAGATTCATGAGGTTGAAGGAACTGCCCAAGGAGCTAGGAGAAGGAATTGTGAAAAGACACAGATGTGGCCAAGGTTACAAAAGAATCTCTGCAGCACTCAAGGTTCCTAGGAGCACAGTGGCCTCCATAATCCAAAAATGGAAGAAGTTTGGGACGACCAGAACTCTTCCTAGACACGGCCGTCCAGCCAAACTGTGCAATCGTGGGAGAAGAGCCTTGGTGAGAGAGGTAAAGAAGGTTACCCAAAGATCACTGTGGCTGAGCTCTAGAGATGCAGTAGGGGGATAGGAGAAAGTTCCACAAAGTCAACTATCAATGCAGCCCTCCATCAGTCAGGGCTTTATGGCACGGCCGAAGTCTGCCCTTAGTTGTAAGACATAAAAGCATGCATAGTTTTCCAAAAAACACATGAAGGACTCCCACACTATGGGAAATAAGATTCTCTGGTCTGATGAGACCAAGATTGAACTGTTTGGCGTTAATTCTAAGCGGTATGTGTGGAGAAAACCAGGCACTGCTCATCACCTGCCCAATACAATCCCTACATTGCAATTTAAGGAAAGACGAATGCGGCCAAGTACAGAGATGTCCTGTAAGAAAACCTCTTCTAGAGTGCTCATGGGCAGAAGGTTCATCTTTCAACAGGACAATGACCCTAAGCACACAGCTAAAATACCTGGATGTAGGAAGTAAACATTTCCACATTGATCTCATCTGCCAAATGACATTTATCAAGAAGGGTTGTGGTTTGTTAAAGCAATAGTCTATTATTTCAAAGATTGCTCATTACTAATTAGATGTTGATTATAGTCCTACATTACAATCCTAACAATGTAAAGAGTAAAAAGAATGGAAAAAAAATCCAATCGCTCTATCGGCTGCAGAGAAGTTGACCAATGTAAGCCATGCGGCCGGACGGCCTACATTGGTGAACTTCTCTAATCCAATCCCCTCACTGCACTTGAAACTCCACTTAAACTTTGGAAGGAGCTCTGATAGGAGAGGTGAAGTTTCTTGGCTGTGTTATTTTTTTTTTAATTCTGTCTGTCTCTGGCTCTGGGATATATACTGTAGCTTTAAGTTGCAACTATGCAGACCTATGCTGTACAGAATACTTTTGTAGAGATAAGACTCATCCAAACAAGGCAAGCTTGTTCAGTCTTTTTCTAGTTTTCTGTCATGAACTTTTCCCCAGTTTGATTTTGGGATAAACTTGGGATATTCACTCCCGGGGATATTTTCAGTTGTCTTGAAGGTTTTCCACTTGCGTATTATCTGTCTTGCTGGACTAAATTGTTTCGAAATGGCCTTCATTTTGTCATGTTTATTGTTAAGCCTTAGAATTTCTAAAGGATGTACCTTTTTCCCATGCACAGCATAAATTGAAGAAGCACAGTTCAACATGATGAAGTCAGAACAAGGCGGTTCAATTTTCCATCACTTTTGTACACAAATGGACTTGAAGCACATATTCTACCTATTGCACAGCCGCTGGAAAGCTAATTACATCTGATAAGGCTGTTTCATAAAAGCAGCAAATGGCACAGAACTAGCACCCCCACTTCAGCTCCATAATCAGGTTAGATAGATGCCCACACAAAACCTCAATGTCCTTCATTTTCTAGAGGTTACTCTGTGTTATCACTCTTTAGCAACGTACCACTAAGAACAATATACTGGGAAGACATTTTTACATAAATCTTTTAGCAAGACAAACACCACAGCTGCATGTGCAGTTTAAAAAAGTATTAGTCAAACACACCTGGCAAATATGTGTCTTTTTCTGTTTTAGCTGTGTTTCAGCAGATCCAGGTGTTCTTTTTTTTAATCTTATTCACTCTTTGCAAATATTAGTAAACACCCTAAAAAGATAACTCACCTCATAGCAAAGGATTTAGCTCCACTGAGCTTTTGTTTGAAAAGCAGCTCAAATCAGTATCCACACTTACAGCATTAACACAAACTCAAACTTGTTGCATCGCTTCAAAAGAAGACAAAGCACATGTACTGATCAGATGCAGTGTATCAGTAAAACCTAATAAGGAACGTATTGTCTCACATAACTGATTTTACAAATAATTTCTGTAGCCTATTGAATATCTCAAAGGTTATATCATAATTTTTTGCCATTGAATAGACTTAATTCATTGTAATTGAGGCAAATGCTAGGGGAAGAAAATGTTTAAACTACTGTCTCAAACGTGTAAGAAAATTAACAACTGAACAAAAAAGCCCAATAAGTGTTTTTTTCAGTATCTCGCTCGCTCCCTCACATCTACACAAACACACCAATCCTCTGATTTGAGCCTACAACTGAACTGAAGAAAAGCTAGGGTTGAGGTAAATGAGACAGATGTAATATTTATGAAATAAGATTAAAAAAAAAGATAATAAAAAAGCAACATTAAAACACAGAACAAAAATCTAAAAAGTAAAAATTTAAAATAAAGGAATAAATGAATAAAGATAAGAATAAAAGTAAATATTTGAATAAAGCTGTACAATATTTGAAGAATACAACTAGAAGTAGAATACAATAGTGTACTTTATTTTTAATGAAAACAAAGTAGAATATAATACTAACTAAAATATTTCTCAACAATCCTTAGTAATGACAATAACTTCTCTTGTGATAACCCCCCAGACACACGGTGCAAAGCAAAAATCCTTTTCCCTGAATTTCAATTCCAAGTCATAAACAGATTTCAGCATAAAGCCGACTGATACAATGGTAACACACATTGGTTGTTAACTAATAGACAATTAGATTTGAATGCAGCTGGTGTGAGCTGGATGTGTCTTTGCATCCATGCCTCACTCTCATTAGCACTAGCCCTTGTATATATCTAAGTAATTTGTTGGATGAGCAAGGCATGCCCTCCATGATAATATACCCATCCCGGTCTCCGTAGTCACAGTTAAAACCACATTTTAATAATTTACAACTGACCTCATTGTGCAAATATACGAATAAAATGAAATGAGGACATTGGATGACTCAGCTTTTTCCTTTGATACTTATTCTCACTGTCTCTTTTGTCTCTTTTGGCAGAAAAGGCAACAAATACCACTTAGTGAACAATATTCAAAAAGCTTCTTGATCCAAAGCAGCCTACCCTGACAGCTCATTATGTTAACTTGATTTGGCTTGTTCACCTGTTAACTCCTGTTTCAAGAGGACATTATCTTAGTTGCAGCAGTGCTCTTCCTCACTCCCTCAAAGCTTTGATGGTTGAAGATTGTTCACAAAGATGACAAAGGCATTGGGTGTTGTCACTAACCACCATCTCTCTTTCCACCCCGCCAGCAGAGCAGTGTGTTACCAGCCTCTTTGGGTCCAGTTCCATTAAGGAGAGAATGTGCACCACATTATCAAGCATGGCCATGTTTCACTAAATGGACATCATGACGAGTGCAGTCTGACTCTAATATGATATCTCCTGGACTTGAAGAAGCCGGTAAAGTACTGCTTTGCTGGCGGAGTGGAAACACTGATGCTACGTGGCTAGATAGCGTGTCCGGCTGCTGTCTCTGCTGAGGCCAGTATAGTATTCAGTAAGGCAGCTGCTTCACTGAGGTTGGGATGTTCTACTCGAGCCTGTTTGCTCGACTCTGCCTCGATCTCATGAACCATGGTATTGCGCAAGACGCCGTTGCCAGGGTAACTGCTTAATGGTAAATGGCCTGCACTTATATAGCGCTTTCCAGCCGTACACCTACAGCCCCAAGGTGCTTTACATTGCAGACATTCACACACACTTTTACACACCGGTTGTCGGCAGCAGCCATGCACCGGCGCTGGCCTGACCCAACCGGGAGCAACTGGGGGTTCAGTGTCTTGCCCAAGGACACTTTGGTGGACACATGAGGAACCAGGGTTAGAACCATGGACTTTCTGGTTCATGGGCGAACACTCTCACCAATGAGTAAAGTGTGTTAATGTATATGTTTATGAGTTAAGTGTATCAAAGCTGAGGGGGCGCTGCCTTAATGGTTGATTATCATCCAACTATCAATTCTTCTGTTTCTTTCAGGTGCAGTTTATGCAGGAGAAGTAACTCTTTCGCCAGATGAGGAGCAGACTGAAGACAAACATCATCATAGAGATATTTAGAAAATAAATTGCATAAATAGATTTAAAAAATATCTATAAGATTTCACAAAGTTACAGAAGCATTTGTCTCAATTTTTTTTCAATATAACTTTATAAATAGTAAAACAATCAATATTCCAGTTTCATAAACACCATTTTTCTTACACCGTTCTCTCGTTTAAAAACACAAGTTTGACATTTTAACGCTGATGGATAGAAACAGTAACTTAGGGCAACATATAATTCATTAAACATAGAGTCAAAGATGAGACAAGACGCTGCATGAGTCTGTGTTTCATGAGGCTTCGGTTTCACCATCCCTACATTGAGGTTACTTCCAGGCTGCTGAGCGGACATTACAGCATAAATCTTAAATAAACCTTTGTGTTACAGAATTCTCCCACTTCCTCTTGTTTTGAAAATGAGCTCCTTTTTTCTACTATGTGACTTACGTTTCAAGTAAAATGACTTCCTTTTCAAGTGAAATTTGCCTCTCACACACACTTGTGGAATGGCTCTAATACATACTAGTGAAATGTGACTTCAGAAATTTCAGTATAGAGTGTGAATGATTTTATTGCATGAGGAGATTTCAGTATAGTATGTGAGAAGATTTCACTATAATTTGTGAGAGGGTAGTATTATTGTATTAAATTATATTTCCGTATATTATATGAGAAGCAATTTCAGTATCATGAATTAAAGGTTTCACTATAATGCGTGAATGATTTCAGTATGTGAGAGGTTTTTGTACAGTGTGTGACTTAAATTTCACATGTGTCAGAGGATAATTCTGAATAATGTCTCAAACGGCTCATCATACTGTATATGGAACAGACACTATCTGAAATAAATTGTGTGAATCCCGTTGTTTTTTATCTAGCACATTTATTATATACTGTAGGTAAATATGCTAGCAAATGTTATCCAAGGCCACTTTTTAATCTAATACTCCCAATGACTAATGAATGAGGGATGATGGACGAGGTAATGATATTTAACATTTTGTTGTTAATTTCGTATGTTCCCATCTTCTTCTTATTCTTAACAAATACCGGTTTACTAATGTAAACAAAACAACTTGTTGCGCCGCAGCCATTGTGTTGTCATCAACTGGAAGTCAAGGATGCACATAACCCTGGTAGCACTTCAGGAAAATTGTGGATAGGTTTTCTGGTAATAAATCTCGGCATTGCACAGTTTTGTCTGTCTGGTTTTGCAGCCTTGGGCAACAGTTCTGTTAAGCAGCAGCTGGGGTTTGGCTCCTATGGTATTTTTACCAAGCCTTTCTGTGCCTCTGTCATGTATTGATCCGTGTGCCCACTTATCTTAGCTGCTACAATGCCTGACAGAAGCTCCCATGTTGTGGAGAGACAGGTTATTGGCTGATATAGTTGGATGGGATTTTCCACCTCTGGAAATCTTTCAGAATCAGGACTGTTTAGTCCTTGCGCAGCCATTCAGGATAGGTTCCATCCCTGGGCAGTTGGTTCATTTCATTTGTGCTACCAAGTGCTAATGGAGTGAAGTTAGCATCTTTAAACAGTAGGTGTGGATCCTGTCCAGTCCAGATGCTGTCCAGACCTTCCTACCCGTGTCACGGTGCATGGAGGACATGGAAGCAAATGGGGAGTAGGGAAGGAGGCAGATGGGTTCAGGACACAAATGATTTAATAGAAAACAAAACAAAACAAAAAAACAAAAAAAAAACAGGAGTTGCCTAACCGTGCTGGAAAGACAAACACAGACATAAACCCATAAGGACGACTGAGAAAATGACGACGATCTGGCAGACTTAAAGTGTCACACCACCATTTGGGCAAATATTCTTTAGTTTAGCATGAATTGTTGAATCGTATTCATGGGCTAATCTGATTCAATGATTCATGCTCAACTAAAGCCACAAATGCGGTCGCCAGACTCAGAACAGCTGGATAAACAGGGGAAAGGTAAAACTCAAAGGGAGGTGGAAAATAAGAATATTTTCCCAAATGGTGGTGTGTCACTTTAATGAAACCAAGATGTCTGTACACTGGGAGACTAACAACGAGAAGAGAACCAGGTGCAACATTAGCAATGGAGACCAGGTGTGACAAAGAACCAGGAAGAACAGCAAAACAGAATACACAAGGGAAACTCTACAAAATAAAACAAAAAACCTGAACAGTGACAACAAAACTCAAACCAAAACCCACAGATCATGACAACCTGTGGTTCTTTATTGGTTGTCTGCGACTGTGATGTTTACTGGACCTCGTTCAGAGTGTGCTGTGGAGAGTGTGCTGTGGTCTACTCTTAGCTCCTTTAACCAGTGTGCTTTACTATTATGTGATACTTCCTTCTCCCATATGCCTTTCCAATATTTGTCTGTCTCCAGCCTCGGTGGGTTAGCTATAGCTGCCTGGTTCACTTTCTCACGTGTGTATTTCCTTAGTGGGGTGGCCAAAGCTTGTAGTGTGTGGCAGTTTCCAGAGCCTCAGGTATGGGCATCTGACTTTAACTCTTAGATAGGCCATTTCTGGATGCATTTTTCTGGAGTTTTGGCTTAATTTCCTGGAAATTGCCTTGATTGATGAAAAAAAACAAAAACAAAACATAACATAAAACAAAACTTAGTCTCTTCTTTAAAGGAGTCATAACCTATTATTAACATGGATATCCACGCTCTATTATAGTCTTTCAGGCCTTTCTAAAAAAGAAAAGTTGAAAAAAAGTGGAAAAAAATAAATAAACATGGAGCTTTTCTGACCCTTGTTTCTAATAGCAATGTTGTTACGAGAGATTTGGTGCGATATTTTGGCTGTACTGGATGGTCATTATAATAATGCAATGAGGTGCATGTTGATTGATGGCAGGAAGGAGGGGGTTCACACCGTTGTCACAGCAACGCTTCAGCATTGAAAGCTAAAGCTGCCACCCTTTAAAAAAATAAAAAAATAAAAGTAAACCCATGTCACGTTATAACGATATAGTTTATTGTAAAAACGTGACTCTTGTGACAGTTGAAAATCCTGGAAATATATCTCCAATCGCTGCAAAGTAAAACATGGTCGAGTGGTTAAGTTAACTGTCTGCAAGCTGAATATACAGGGCTCGATTTCTCTTTAGTCCCTCATCCCTTTTAGTAGTTTTATATAGCATAAGAAAAGTCATCTGTATTGTGAAACAGTAGCATACCTGTCAAATATGCCATTTTCCCGGGATTATCCCGTACTCCAACCATCCATCCCACTGTCATCCCTTATGGACAGACTCCCGTATTTTCCCCGTATTTTGAAACGGCCCCGACATTCAGTCATGTTGACAGCAGGTGTCTGCGCTACGTGCTTGTTGCACACAAACATTAGCTGCACAACAAGGAGCTGATCGGAGACAGCAACCAAAGTGTAATGTTCCTTGGTTGATATTCCGAATAGTTACTAACTTTATAATAAACACACTGGAGCGCAACAACTGTAG
>JAPMNP010669680.1:0-37896 GCA_029874935.1 Atherina boyeri | reverse complement strand
ATGTCTTGTAACATATCAGCACCATTTAATGATAAAGATGAGACATAATTCTTACATATGGCACCTTTAATATTTTCACCCTGGTGTGGTAACGGTGTCTATTCTCAATCCTCAGTTTAACTGAGGTGTCAGGGAGCACGCCATCGACTGCAATCAGTTCCACACGACCGCGTCACACTAAGTCCATGTCATCATCAGGGCATCCTTCAAAGAGCACACTGCCCCCCATCGATGATAATACAGAGCTTAAAGCAAGGTGAGCACTTAGGTCCCAGCATCTGAACTGGTCTGATTGTGGCTAAACCAATATCTTAAAAAGTGTATTTCTTTGGTGATTATATGTATATCAAATCTGCTCATCCTAAGCACCTTTTGACACATGTGCTGATCTTCTCTGATGATGTTTGCTTATGTTGCAGCTCCTCTCCGCGTGGACCCTCCACTTCTCCTTCTGCACACAGTATTAGCACCCCAGAGAAGAACCGTTTCCCCCGGGGTACCACCAGTCGCAGCACCTTTCATGGAGCTCAGCTCAGAGACCGCCGCAGTGCTACTTACAATGGTCCCCCAGCCTCACCCACGTTGTCCCACGATACGGGGGCTCTCGCACAACAACGCAGGGGTACCTCAACAGGGATCATCAGCAAGATCACCTCAAAGTTTGTCCGCAGGTCAGTGAAAATTAGCTGTTATACAACGTATTTATTAGTTGTACTTTAGCAGTTTGTAAGATTTGGTTTAGAATGTTTTAGACATGATTGTGTGGAAAACGCAGCAATAAAAAGCCATATTGGGGTACTGACTGACCCCCCACCCCCCCTCATCCGGTTAGCTCCTTGTGTCACCTTCAAGGTACCCCATCTGCTAGAGGCTCACAGCTTTTTCTCCTTTTCTCCCTGCCTAGAGCTCTGTCTTTCAGGTCAACCCGGAGGTAGGAGAACATAATGCTTGCTGCACCTGTACCCCTGCCCCCCCCAAATAAAAAAAAAAGAAAAAAAGAAACAAACTAAACATCTCTGTGCCCACTCTGACCCTGGCCCGTGTGTTCTTAATCCCTACTTGCCCACCACACCACATCCTTTCCTACTTACACCTTGTTATGCCGAGTATCTGCTCTTCCTTGTGTCCACTGCCTTTACAACTAAACCTCACGGCTGGCTCGTCAGCTTTTTCTCTACTAAGCCCCAGATCTTTGCTTTTCAAGATGCAGCTGTCCTCTCCTTATTCACCCGTGCGCTCCTGCTGAGCTTAAGAGAAAAGATCAGATGAATGACAAAAGCAAAATCAAACTTTTAGAAACATTTTTCAACTCTTTACACATCAGTGGGGATTAAGGAAAGGTATGATACTAGATGGGACGATGCACATGGTTCATGTGAGTTACAGTAGGATGTTCCTCAAAAGGTCACCTCATTGTGTGCTGAGCTCTGATACCCGGAATTGTGGATTCTTTCCTGGCATGATGCCTGACATCCCCTTCTGTGTCCAGCGATGATTGGGTGATGATGGTGGTAGTGGGTAGGTGGGGCTGATGTTCATATTAGCTCATGAAAATAATTTCATGGTTTTATTTCAGGGTGCCTAGTGAAGGAGAGGCCAGTGCCAGGACAGAAACACCCAGGTGAGAAGTTGATATGAAATGGTGATATTATCGAGACTTCCTTTAATCAATTTCTGCCTTCTTTAATATTTCTGCTCTTTCCCGCTGTTTCTTTTGGTTGCTATAGAAGCACATCTGGTGACACCAAGGAGGACGGCGTTAGGGATTCCAAGCCCCGTTCGCTACGTTTCACATGGAGTATGAAGACCACCTCCTCCATGGAGCCCGCTGACATGATGAGAGAGATCAGAAAGGTTCTGGACGCCAACAGCTGCGATTATGAGCAGCGCGAACGCTTCCTGCTTTTCTGCGTCCATGGCGACGCTCGCCAGGACAATCTGGTCCAGTGGGAGATGGAGGTGTGTAAGCTGCCCCGCCTTTCACTCAACGGCGTGCGCTTCAAGAGGATATCGGGCACGTCCATCGCCTTTAAGAATATCGCCTGCAAAATTGCCAACGAGCTCAAACTGTGACGGCAGATGGAGTCCCAGTCTGGTTACAGTCTCATCTCATCACTGGATTAGTGTTGACTTACAGGACAAAAAAATCAGCACTGAAGGTTCTCACCACACAGAATCAGGGTGGACTCGGCTGGTAACGTGCAATACTGGCCACGAATGTACTGTACAGGGTAGTGGATAAGAGAGATATCACGAGGTTTAACCTCTGTGACGGACAGACAGCAAAAACAGCTTACCCCTCGTCCTTTATTTTCCTCCGTCCAACTCCCTATCTCTCATCGGCCCGCTGCTCCATTACGGAGGCCGCAGTCATGTAAAACATGCAGTATGCAACAGAAGATGACCATCCTGCAATAATGTTTTCAGTCTGTTTTTTCTAATCGCCTACTTTGAGATCTACTCTCCTTGCTGAATAACCATTAAATTTACTGTAAGCTAAAGTAACCGCTTTTCCACCTGTGTTAAGGCAGTATATAGATCAGGCTGGAGCCCATACTAAAATTATGTAAAAAGAGAATTGTACTGTATGCATAACATCTGCAGGTACTGTATTGTATATTGATTTTGAGTTCTGTACAGAATTTTACTGTTAATACTGTCTTTTTTCATGGGATTGAGTTCTTTCCTAATATAATTGTAGTCTCTTAGAGCATTATTCTTTCTGTCCGAGTTGTTTTTTTTTACCCCTTCCTTCTTTTTTTTTTCCTTTTGTAAGAGCCGTCATATGGAAATAGTGTTTTCAATTTTATTTAAAGAGCACTAAATTATTTTGTGGAATATGAAGGGATGTGTTCCCTTGCCTTTTATGTTATATTTTTTGCCTATGGAAAAAACACTAAGTTGCACCACATAGACTTGAGTAGTAATTTCAGTTGAAACTGAAAATGTGTTCACTTTATTTCCTCTCAGCAGTAGGTACAGGTGATTTTTGGGGATCCCTGTTGCAGTTGCACAAGTATTCCAGGGGGATGTGTCTGAACATGAGAGAATGCACCTGTTTTTTTTTTTTTCATGTTAGATTGGTAGTCCTCATTTGCAAAATTGCAGGGTTTAAACCGGTCTACTTTAGAAAGCAAAGGACTGGATGTCTTTATCCAAAGGACAGACGATGCATGAGAAAGTCAAATGGGGAGATTTTCATTTTGGAAACTTTCTAAAGAGCCTGATTAAGTCCTGCTACCAGTGTGATTGTGCAGGTACTTGTGTATGTCCTTGCTTTTCTTTTTTATTCCTTTTTTTTTTAATTAGCGGATTTTATTGTATTTATTCCATTACATTGTAATGCGCTGCTTTGTAGATTTGAGGCGTGCACTTTGTTGGACAAAATAAAAGGATTTTATTTGTTTGTATTTATTCATAATTTAATTCTTATGTGTACCATAATTGCACAGCAACCCTTGAGGCTAAAGACATCAAAGCATCAACGGTCAAAATGTCAAACTAGAGTTATGTAAGGTTACACAGAAGGGAGCTCAGATGAAATATTAACCTTTATTAACTCTACATAACATGACATTAGTCCTACGCATGACACAAGTGATGTATTCTGTATACATGTTAGTCAAAGTTGAAGATTATGAACACTGTTCTCATTTTTTCATCTTGGTGCATTTTAGAGTGTTGAAAATAGTTCTGATTGTTCCTAGTTACGAAAAACTGCTCAGTTCTTTAAACATTATACAAACCATTAACAATAAAAATGTAAGCTGCAGGGATATACAGGTAGACTAACACAATATGTTGATATTTTTTCAAATGATAGGCAAAACTTTAAATTGTCTTCTAACCATGGTCCCTCTTCAACTTACAAAATCTTCATTTACAAATTTTTGTAGCATACAAATGGAAAGAGAAAAATGTAAACATTTCATTTTGGCAGATTTGTTCAGTTAAACAGGTTAAAAAGTACCATTTTGATATTTCAATCTGTAGATAAATATATGAGATTACAAAGATATAAACATTGTTGAATGATGTGCAATGCATAAAAATAATACAAAAAAACCCAACTTATTAGCTGATATTAAATATGAATTACTGCTAGCCTGTTTTGGGCTCTTCATGCATTAAGATATTGGGTCTAATGCTAACCTGAGATGCACGCATCTCTGACAAATATTTGGTCAAGATAAATGCCGTTATCTTTAGATTTATCGTGCATGATTTTAACAAAAGGTTTTAAAAATGAATGGGAGTGATGCCTACCTTTCTCAAGTTAGGATAAACGAGTTGTTCAGCACGACATCTGCTGAAATGGCCTTCAGACACCGTAGTCACTATAATAACTAACCAATCAATAAACAAACAAAGAAGCAAAGCAGTTCCTCAGTTGCTCAAATCAATGACAAGGTGCTCATAGATCTGAGTTTTCCCTTTGAAACTGGAGGCTAGGAGGAATTGACGGTTGTCTATTGAAACTGGAGAAAAGGCTCTTGGCGCCTGGATGTTCAGCTCCTGGAAACGAACAAACTCGCCCTTTTTGACATCCCAGCGATACACCTGGGTGAAGGAATAATCGCTGCCCAGAATGGCATATTGCCAACTGCCCACAGCAAAAGGCTGGAACACCATGGAGCCCCGAGAGGGCATGGTCTGCAGCTCTCTAAAGAGCGCCCCATCCCAGCGCATCACCTTGGAGTCCCCAATGAAGCGCGTCAGGCAAATGAAAAGATCAGATTTGACTTGGAAGTGCTTCACCGCGTAAACATCCTCCATTTCTGGGATGTCGGTGCGTCTGTCAAACTCCTTGGTGGTTTTGTTCCACTGGTATATGACAGGCCGCTGGGAGCTGCTGGACAGGATCAGGTGAGGTTTGGAGGAGATCTCCAGGTACTCCACATCGGTATCACGGTACCAGAGATGGAGGGACTGATGGAAGTAGAAGCCATTACCGTTCCACTTGTAGATGGTGGTGGAACCAGCCTTGGAGCTATCTGCTATGACAAAGAAAGATTCTCCATCAATGCGGAAAGTCTCAACATCATTTGGTTTGCGGATTCTCAGGATGTCGATGCCTTGGAGCTTGATGAATTTGTTAGCAGAGATGTCACGCTTGTAGATGTGTGAACCTCCAAACAGCTGAGCCACAATGACGAAGAGCTGGTTGTCAATGACCAGCGGTTTGCAGATCACTGTTGACGTGCCTGGTGAAGACATGGAACAGTTAAAGAATTCTTGTTTTCATCAACTGGGTCCTCTTCCAGTCTTACCTCCCTTTAAAAAAAACATGTGGCTTATTCAGTTATATCAAAGCACACTTTACTTACTGTCAATGTCGTCAAAGTTTCTGAAGACTGTCTCAACGTGATCCCATTCTAAAAAGCTGCATTTCCCAATAAAGGGCTGGGCAAACACAACATACTGATCATTCCCAAAGGAAAATGCTTCCACCGATATGGATTCAAACTTTAGAGACTGATAGGCAGCAAACTCTGTGGGAAAAAAACAAACAAAACAACAAAAAACTCACTGTAACATTAAAAAGCCCAGTGAAGCTTTGATTAATGAGAGAAAAATCAATAAAAACACTGATGTGTTTTGTATAAAAACCTGTGGTAATGCAGTTGAAGGACTGTGGCACCAGGTCGTTGATCTTCTTGTCCATCTGTGAGGCGGGGCCTTTACAATAAATATGATCCATGGTGGCATTGGTGCTGTATATCCACTCCACCAACCATTTCAGCTTACAATCACACGTGAACTGGTTCCCACGCAGGTCTCTGTGGGGAGAAACATCAAAGCTCAAAAGCTGAGAGGAACACTTTCCTCCCTTAATGACTATAATCCTCAAAAGTCACAGCAAGGCTGGTGTTACTGTCCTCTATGGACCTCACAGCTTCACCCTGTGCTCTCACTGACATCAAGAGAAGCTGTACCAGAGAACTGAACACCATCGCTGTATGATAGATTGCAAATGGTCTTCTTCTCTCACTGCCGCATGTAATTTTAATGCCTTTAAAAGCACCAGCTGCCTACACATTTGTCAAACCTTGGCCGGAGTGGAATAAATGATACAGAGCACTATATTTAGAAGACAGTACAGAAAGCTCATTAATCACTACAGAATACATTATTGATCAAGCACAGTGCATGTGTGTAATCATTTCCTGTGTTAGCAGGAAAGAAATCCTACTTACACTTTTGTCAAGGCCTCCAGACCATTGAACAAATCTTTGGGCAGGGTCTCCAGATTGTTGTAGGCCAGACTCCTAATGAAGAGGAAAGAAATATTTTTCTTTACATTTAAATTTCATTACTGTTTCAAAATGCACCGCTTCCTTCTTCATACCATCCCATTCTGATGTAGCTATGCTGCGTGGTATTTCACATAATCAGATATCTGCTGAGGAGCATATGCACATAATGCCACACTGCAAAGCCAGGAACATTGCTTATTGTGACTTTGAGGAAACATGCAGCTATTTTTAAAGCTGCTTCCTCAGCCACTTTATGGCTTTTTCTGCAAAAGAAAAAAAAGGGGGGAAGAAGTGAAACTGACCATTACATTTTACTGACTTGTTTCGCTTAATCTGTAATAACATGTTGAAATCAGGACGCTGACAGCTAAATTTGCTTTGTAATCATATTAACAGCTACACAGTGTTGGTAATGTCTCTATGGCATTTCTTTACAGCAGTGCTTGCTTCCTCCTGAAGATGGATTACACCATATGTAATTGCTCAAGCTATTTTTGATGAACAAGATATCTTGCTTTTTTTTGCACAGGAACCAAAACATAAATACTCACAGGTGCACTAATGTTTTAAGGCCTCGGAAAGCATGTGGTGATATCGACTGGATTTGGTTGTTTTCTATGAATCTGGAAGGGGAAAATGAGAAAGTAAACGTTTTAGAAAGGAGACACTCTTTTCTACCAGGAAAAGCTTCTATTGTGAAATTGTAGAAACTCACAGATACTCTAGATGAGGAAGACCAAGAAAAGCATCCTCGTTTATAAATTCCAGGTTGTTGGCTGTGAAGAGGCTGTGCAGAGGGATCCTCAGGTTAATATTTCACTGATAAACTGATAGAAAGCGTTTGTTCTTAATGTTAACCGAAATACTTCCAAGATAATGATCAGTGCTCTTTGAGGATTCCTGCTGTCTTACATGTTAGTTTTGAGGGACATACTGTAACGTCTCAGTCTTTAGCCATGAGACAGAAAAATACAAGATTCCTTCCTGAAAACGATAAGGATTTCTCCAACAACACATGAATCCAAATCTGCTATACACATGAGACATATGCACAGATACTTCAAATTCCAGACCAAACTTAGCATGACATGAAGAGAAATGGGAAAACAATAACATACAAAATGTTTTACCCAGTTAACATTATGTGTTGCAAGAGTGGAATGAAAATGTCTTGAACATTAAATATATTGAACATTATGGCGTTGACTATCTCACTGGGGGACTGACAGCATGTAATTAAAAAAAACCCAAAACAAAACAAAAAAAAAAAGCTTTGAAGAGATTTCTCACAGGAGATGCAGAGCAGGCGTGTGGATAAAGCTCTCCTTCGGGATTTCAGTGAATTCCGACTTGACAAATGATCTGAGAGGGGGAAAAACATGACACACATACACTGTTCAGCATACTGTCTCATGCGAACAGTTACTGCAGTCTGTTCCTTGGATATGCAGCAGTGCATTAAATCCACGTCTTCACCAGAATAAAGAACTCTCCATGTCATTTATATTGTTGTAATAGGAAACAGGTTTGGTTTGGAAATAAAAACAATGCTAATTATGACTTACAGTGATATGACATCGGGGGGAAAGCTCCGAGGGATCGATCCTGCGCTTTCGCACAGCGCGTTATCTTTGGTACATGTACATGATAAGGGACAGCGAGGCTGCCTGGCTCTCTTGCTGTCCACTAAAATGAAAACTGACGCCACCACAAGTAGACCAAGCCAGGGTGATCTTTTGGATATTTTCCGTGGATTCCCCATCCTTGAAAACCGCTGCGGGCACGACTTACTTGTCGAGCAGCCCTACACATGAACCAGAGTCTCTGCTGCGGTTTCTTTCCCGCTGCTGTTGCCTGGAGGCCAGGCGACCAGGCGACGCGCTGTCCGCTCTTGTTTATCTCCACCAAGTCCTGTGCGCCGTCGCTCTGATGTGATCAAACCGGGCGGCCCCTGAGCGCTGCAATTACACAACACCCCTGACAAAATGTCTCTATCTGCTGTGACATAAAATAATAACTGATCAAATATTCACTGTGGTGTAGAGCTCAGCAAAACGCCAGCTGGCGCTGTGACAAACGCGGCGTGAGGGCAGGTGGGAATCCCAGCAGGAGCAGACGGAGCATCTCCATCCAAAACCACGCCTATGACTTCAGCAAACGCCACTCGCTCAGTGTCAAGCTCTTGGAGGATTCCAGCCTATGGGCAGCGGAATTGAGCAATTTTCTGTGAATCAGCTGGAGAAAAATGAAACCCTGACATGAACCAGCGGATTCCTGCCGTGGCGCAGACGCACATGGACAGTCTATGCGGGAAGCGGGTGGGAAACTAATTAAAGACTGATGGTAGGCTGATGATGAAAATAACTGCAATGTTATCTCATTAGAAGGCGTTTAGATCGTGTTATAAAGAGACAGGGATGATTAGGCTAGTTTCCTCCCATGAACGCTGTTTCCATAGAAACTGCAGGATGCAAAGTATTTCTGAGCGGAAATAGAGGGGTTTGGGGAAACCCTTCTGTCATCCAGACATCTGTTCTGCCTCGGTGGAATGAGCCCCCCTCCCCCCCTCTAACACAAAGGACAGTTTGCTCTCTTTATTCGGCTTTTCTGCAGAGCACCAACTTGCTTTATTGCTGCAAAACATTTCCCAGTTATATTGTGGTGTTCTCTTCCTCTATGCCAGAAATGTGCACAGGGTCCCCAGGGAGCCCTATATGGTCATCTTCTTCTTCACCATGTAATTCCTTAGATCTCCCTGGAGTTATAAGATTAATATGTTTACTCACTGTTCCAGTCATGCCTGCATGCGTCAGATCTTTCTGGGAAGAAGCTTTTACAAGGCTTTTTAAAAGGTCTCTAAACAAATGCTCTGGACCTCCAGTCTTTGTCTCTGATGTGATTACAACATTTGATAACCAGTGCTGTTTACCATGATAATGCAATTTTGCTCATTGACATAAAAGCAGGGCACATAGAGGAGCAGGATCATGTTTTGGTAGATGCGGTTTGGGCTACGTTGAAGCTGCTTCTTCTGTGGGAAAACATGATACGAAAGCTGGAAGGAGTTGCAAAGTGGTAAAAGTATTTTCTCATAGGAATTTGTTGAACCAAATGCAGAACACTGGATATTATTGTTGTGTTTCAAGATGGGTTGTCTATGCACTCCATAAATGTCACCATTCATCACTAGAATAGAACAGCAAGTATATGACCACAGTGAGCATACTGTTTCACCCTTTCAATGGAGTTTTTGGAGTTAGTTGGCTGCAAATAATGTGCAAAAATGTTCAAGCGTGGCTTTACTAATGTGCTCCTTCAGTTAATAGATACTTATAATAAATATATATCTTGTTCAAACATTGGATTTTGGATATTGTAGGTGCACATAAATCCATTTTGGTCAGAAGGTTTCTCTTCATCTTTTCCACAAGGGGGAAATGTGGAGCCAATTTTTACATTTCACTCCTGAAGCATTCAATCAAAATATACAGAAGATTGATGCAGGTGTCTCATTATATTCACCTCCACAAAAAAGTGTGACTTAAGGAAGCTAAAATGATCATGGAATCTGATTATTAATTAATGTTGCATGAACAATGTTTGATTTATCCAACTCAAGAAAATGTAAAATGGCCTCTGTGGCTAATCACTGTGCTGCTCTAGCAAAGTAACTTCAAAATATAGTTATACTGATTCATAAAATCAGAAAACTCTATGATTCAAGGAGGACAACACAATGTCAATAGATCTACAGTTTGTTGGAGAACTGGGGGTCGGGGCTCAAAAAGTCTGGGAATCACTGCTCTATGGGAAAGTAACTGATCTGAGTTCACAATCAGTTCAGTCTATGGAGTCATGTTACAAGATATACAATCTAAATATTTATTTTTGAAGATGAATTGATCAAAAATAAAAAAAATAAAAATATATATATATAATTAAAACTTAATCAGCATCAGTAAGTTCATGTATTTATTTTGTTTCTAAAGAACTTGTAAAAAGCAAATAAACCAGGTTGTCATTAAATTCTATTTTAATTGCTAATAATCTGAAGTCACCATAACATGTGTTTTATGCTTTTTGTATCCAAAAATGCTCAATCTAAAGAGAAAATCATGATAATGGATGTATCCTTGGTGTGCAACCACTGGCACATGCCACTCTTTTCTAAGTGGAGCTACAACAGAGGGGCAGCGGAGGATGGGATTGAGGGCTGAATTAGACATGACAGAGTGAAAGTTACCAACCAGAAAAACATGGTAGAGGAGACATATACATGTATGTGCCCCAGGAAGAGGCATATGATGATGACAAGGAGGAGAGTACCAGGACCAGCATTGTGCAGAAGAGCTTCATATCCTGCGGTGAGACCTGGTAGTCAGGAGAGTCCCCAACTGGGAGCTGAATGTCTCTGGGTTGGAGCGTTTGTCTACAATGTTTTGCAATCTGTGAGACAAAAAAACTATTATCAAATAAAGCTGTCAGTTTGTGCTTTGAGACATTATATAATATAGACAATAAAGATAAGATTAAACCATCTGTGGAGCCTAATTGAGCTACATGTTGATCTACATATGGAGCTTGTCTTTAATGTTTGTCTTCAACATATTTTCAGACATCAATAAAGCCTTTTTAGAACTAAAATCAATGTGTGACCTCTCAGGATCATTTTGTGTGGTCTGTAACACATTCATGTCAGTATTGGTACCAGATGTAATGTTGACAATTGATTGTGGAAAACTCTGAACCCACATGACACATCTCCCCCATGTACTCTCTGTGACTGAGAAATTACTAATGATCACACAGGATACAAAGAGAAATATCAGGTCAGTTTGTTTTAATTATTGAATGAATTATCATAGTATACAACAGATGTAAAAACATGCCTGTCCAGCATAATTTAAATGTCACATAGTTAGAAAAAAAACCTTGTGTAATCTGCATTTTGGATCAGTATCAGGCTGAAATCTCCTCTTTTATAAAAAAAAAAGAAAAGACTTAGTCAGTCAGTATCTTTATATATTCATAAGCATTTGTGGTGCCATCTGTAAATGCCATCTCTCTTACGTTTGCACTCATGCGGCTTCATATAATTACACTTAGTATTGTGATTCACTCTCATAAGTATTTGGCAGTCCGGATCACATTCACAACATACTGTTGCATCCCGATCATTCTCCTCATTTAATGCTGCATCTGTTTCCTCTTATTTTCAAATTGTCCCGAATCTACCTGTATCTTTTTCTAGTTAATCCCACAACAATTTTTTTTCACTATCCTCTAACAATAATGTTACATGTGGCCACGATGCAGCCATCAAGATAGGCAAAACTCCCTGTGTTCCCAAGTTCTTATATTTGAAGAAAAAATACCCAATTTTCCCCACTTTAATAATGCAGTCCTAGAATTCAGAGTAATAGATGATAAAACATCTGTTTCATAATTTCTATCAACTGCTTATGTTTATTGTGTCAAATCTCCTTTAAATACTAAATAAAATGATCAAACTGGCCATTTTTAAACTGTTTATACTTATTTATAAGGTGAAGATGTGCATTGGTTTTGGAGGGTTTTAATTACATTTCCTAACACTTGAAATACAGAATACACCCATTTTGTTCTTTAAAAGTCTGGCTTGAATTATCTGATCTTAAAAAAAACCTTTCTAAACAGTCCCAATCCTCACTCCCGGCAATAAACTCACCTGTAATATTTTGCTGTAACTGACCACAAAAATACACTCCACACAATCTCTGCAGTTGCATCCGGCCACTTGAGAATACAAATGAGTAAATGAACCTATGAAGAAACTATAAAATATACAGAAACATGTCAGTTGAAGAGGAAGAGCAACATTTTCATCTGTCAATTCATCCATACCTGTTTTGGGAAATCTACTCCCATCACAGCAGAGATCAGGCTGAGGGGTGAAGATGTGAGTACTGAAAAGGCCCAGATGAAGATGAGGGTAGCAGCCACCATCCTGGGATTCAGAGTCGGCACAGTCTACAGCTGGAGAATAGCTTTCTACACTGATTGTGTCCAGGGTGGTGATGGTAACACAGCCACTCATACAGATGATGTACAGCACTGCGTGACAGGCTGTATACCCCAACGTCCAGGACACAGTCCAAAGCACAGTCACAATGACGGGGGATCATGCTGACAAACAGCAGATCAGCCACAAACAGGTTGAGGGTCAAGATGGTCTTGTTGGCCAGCAGTGTGCGTTCATAGGTTACAAGGACTGCGGCTGCACATTGGCAGCTACTGAGACTAGGAAGACAGTTGTGATAACCAGAGTCTCCAGAATACCTGATACAATACCTGATTGGAAGTCAAATATTACACCATGTTCTTTTATGCTCCTGTCTGCTGCTGTGTAGGTAAACATCATGTTATTTTGATTCTCTATTGCAATGTTGCACCAATTTAGCAAAACTATGAACACATTATGAATTTAATTTCTGCACAATTTCATTAAGGAAGTTCTGGTCCCTTTTATTAACTTAATTCTCTGTTGCTTGGACTTTTAATCCTACAATACCTTTCTTTATTTTCGCTGCTATCAAACTGACTTCATTCTAAATCACTGTCCATTTGCCTTTTTGCCAGCTACTATCTTGTCTGATCAATTTGATCCTTTTTTAAAAACAAAACAAACAAAAAAACTCTTCTGTTCTGACATCCCTTTTTCATGCTTTTAAACAATCCACCTCCTGCCCATTTCCAACCCTTCCTGATACCAGACAAGAATAATCAGAAATGTATGCTATGTCCCATCTCTGCTCATTGATGTGTGAGGGCTTGTTTTGATTTTAATATGAATTTGTTATTATGTAAAGCACTTTGTGTTGCCTTGTGGCAGGCAAAGTGCTTATTTGATTCACCACCAGTGTCTTCCTTTGCTCATGAGATCGCTCCATGGAGAACATGTGCTGCATCAAATTGCGTATCAAGTTTAAATTTCTGTTTGTTATTAGATTTTGTATAATCTGAACAGGATTGCCAGGTTCACACTCAAAAGGCTAGTTTTAAATTCATTCACTTAAAAAAAACAACTATTCAGTGAGTGAAATAGTAAGGAATTTTAACCCATGCATCGTTGAAAATAGTGCTGTGGTTGCAATGTTTCACTTTGCAACTGGTGATGTACAAGTACCTGTGCAGTACTATGCAAATTGAGGGATATGCTTTGGAAATATTACTGAATGGCAACGTGAATAGGCAATCTATTTAGTCGATTAATCGTAATGGCTCTTTAAAAGGTTGAAATATAACAGCCGGTTAGGAGCAGAAATACAGCTGCTCTACTTGGCTGAGCTGGATAAAGCAGGAGTGTTTATATGCTCAGTGTCCTATATACTCCATTTTAACAGTTACATACATTAATTCTCAAACTGTGTTCGGGAAAAAAATGAAGTTAAGGTTAACATATTTCATTCATATAAATATTTTCTTTAGAAAATCCTACCATACCTCCAAAGCAGTACTGGGGAACTGTAAACCTCTTTTATGCGATCCCACAACATGCGGCCATTATGATCTGCATATGGTTTGGAAATCAGAACTCTGCATAAGAGCTGCGTGCAGTAGGAATACAGTTGTAACTTTGTAAATCTTCATTATTCTAACTGCACATTACTGTAGCAAATTTAGCAAATGGATGTGTCTAACCAATGTTTTGCAGGTTGAATGAAAATACTAAAGACGCATAACTTCAATAATTCAACAATTCAGTTTATTAACTTGAACCTGACATTACAGATTAGGGATAAAAACTAATCCTTATTAAGATACAGAACTGAGGAGATTTCAGGAAGATCAGCTCACTCTAGACAGTTTTCCACGTGGTACAGCAGCTCTCGGTACTGACTGGCTGGATACTCGGCTTGGCAGCTGGGACACTCCAGTAAGCTTTCATTCAGCATGCTGCTGTGAGCAGAGGATGCCAAGCTGTCTCTGGAGGGCTGGGAGGGGAGATGCAGCTCTTCACTTTCAAGATGGTTTTTCTAATCCAAATAGCATCATTCAACACACATGATTCTGATTAAAAAGAAATTCACAAGTTTATCTGATATTCTCAACACAACTTAAAGCTGCACGATTCATATTCAAAATTTTACAGCAACAGCTCAGCTGTACATTAGTAAGTGAGGAGTCACTTAGTGAAACAATAGCACCTATTTCTGTGTAGTTTCCCTTGAATATAAGGCACATTTTTTGTTTATTTTCGATAACTTTGGTTTACTATGATGCCTTTTACCAAGTAGGAATAAGCTTTTAAAAACAGAAAATTGAGCTAAGCGCAATGAATATTTATAAACCAGGTGACTGGAAACTGAACTGTGAACAGGATGTGTTAAAGTATCTCAATGCAGCTTTAAGTTCGATTAAATACATAACTATAATTCGTATCTTTTGGTTTATTTGTGCCAACCTTCGACTGTTTTGCTTTTGACGGCACCTTCAGAATTCTGACCAAATGCTTCTTTAAATATGAACAGTTCTGCCTCTCATCCTCAAGATCTTGTGAAGAAATCTTGATCTAGAAATTAAGAAAAACATTGCCACTGCAATGAAATATTCAAAATACTAGTTACCTAAAGCACATTCTTCAAACATCAAGACTATCTCTTCTGCTCATTTGAGGAAATTTTTTTTTTTGGAAGGAAGGCAAAGAGGCTAAGATGTATAGGCGACAGCATGATTGGAATCTCAGAGAGGACTATACAAAAAGATGCACACTGTCATTCCTCCATGCAGTTTTTCTTCCAAATCTTTGTTATCATTAGAAAGGGATGGATTAGCAACATCCCCAAACGAAGGAGGTGAAAGATATAAAGTGACTGTGGCAACCATACCTGTCTCTGCAGGTCATCAATCTTCTCCTGGTCTGCATGGTGACGATTTAACATATATCTCTGAAATAGATTCCCCTGAAAAAAAGAGCAGTTTTTAGAGCAGCCTTTTTTAAAAGGTCTTTCTTCCTGTTTATCAAAACAGAATCATAACATTTTTTCTTCCTTATAAAACAATATGAGACAATTCATTGAAGATGTACCTGTATCTCAAAGCTAGCTGACCTTCGCTTCTCCTCATTCAGCCTGACTTTGAGTTCTTTGGTCTCATCCTTCAGTGGCTGCTCTTCCTCCTGTGAGTGATGATGCTCTTCTTGTGCACTTTCTTTGCTCATTCTTTCACTATGCAACTGCTGTTTGAGCTCCTCCACCTCCCTCTCCTTTTCCCTGCACCTACAAATCAACTTATCCTAGCTTCCACCAACTTTGAAAATAACAAAAGTATATTTTTTCTTTTTTAGCCCCCCCGAACCCGACAGATAGACCTACCAGTTTTGGGCGATGATCAGTCTCTGATTAGTCACTTCAACCTGTTCTTGAAGGACCTCCTTTTGATCTTTAGCTTTCTGCAGGATTTTTTTATAGTGCCCCTGCATCTGGCTCAGTCTCACATCTGTGATAAGCAAGAGTATAAAGATGGTTATCAAAGAATATGTAATGGAAAAATGTTATCCAGTTCCAATTTAATAAAGAAAAAAAAGTTCCTTAAGGGCAATGTGCAAGGCCTGCAAAGTCATAATCAAGGAAAACTAGAACTGTATAAAAAAGTCATCAAAATGGTATTACAGAATATAACTGCACATGTGTTAAGATAGTGATGTGGCAGGCATATTTCAGTGGAGAGCTTAAATAAAACCATTACAATATAATCTGAAAATGAATCATTGTAAAGATAAAGAAGAGTGTGCAGGACAGAGAAAGCTGGATAAATAAATAAATCAATGTACAGTAAGGATGAGTGTTTAATTGCCATAAGGACAAAGGTCACTTTTCTCCTTTGAGTTCTGCAACCTGAGCAGTGAAGCCAGTGTCCAAAGAGGAGCCATTCAATTCAGAAAATAAAACAGTACCTGCTGCAACAAAAGGGCTCTAACAGACAGTCTATATTGGACCAGACTGTTACTGTGCTCTGGAGACAATTTCTGTCTTGAAGACTAATAGAATAGAAACTGAAGGAAAAAGTGAGCACATTCTCAACAAAGAAGTAGTAGAATCTTCTGAGGAGGTCCAAGCTGACTCCAAAAGAATTGCCCATCATACTACAATAAGAAAACGTATTCACAGAGTGAAAAATATTCCAGATAGTTGTCAATTTTCAACTGAGTAGATGTCCCTCTAAGTTCACCTCAGACTGGGCAATAATCAGAGAAACAGCAAAAAAATATGAATGAATAAATAAATATATTACTAAATGAGAAGGCAAAATAAAAAAGCTACATCTAAGACTAAAATACGACAATAAAGAGACTGTATGGTTTATTTGGACAAAATGCAAGAAAGCCAGACACTTTATTCCACTTGTAAAGCATGGTAGTGGAGGGGTGATGATTTGTGTATATTTATTACCCACAGGATCTGAGGACCTTGCAGTCATTGGCCCTGTTTACATTAGAGAGCAAATCTGATTTTTTTTTGTCCTCAAGTGACACAGATCACATATTTTTTTTGCCCGTCTAAATACTCCAAAGTGCTTCAAATCTGATCTTTTCAAATCCGATTTGGGCCACATCAGGCCGTGGTTTGAATCTGTTTCGAATCTGATCTTTTCAAATGTGACTGCAGTCTAAACGGCAATGCAACCTGGTTGCGACTTCTACGTAATGTTGGTAGAGCTATGTCATTCGCACTGCTTTTTCTGATCTGTCGCACGGGAGCGCGCACAGCCTGTTAGAGCTGTTTCTTTTAGTTTCTTTCAAAGTTTGTTGTCTGTGTTTGTTCTCCCCTAGCATCAAACATAACCAGTTAATAAACGGGGCATTTTGTCCATATATTAACAGGTAAAGTGTGTTTTGAAAAGTTAGTGCTTTTGACAGACTTGTGGCATTTGCAGACGAAGATATGTCCTGTAATTTGAAATGGTATTTAGACATGTAGACTAGCTCCATTACTGTTTGGACTGCATTTGTTTTACCTTATGTTTGCATTTAGAATATAAAATGCATTTGATATTATCGATGACTTGTTGATTATTAAATACACTCATTCCATCATTTTATGACTAAATCACTTAATTGAATAGCTCTTTTCTCGTGAAGTAGTGACTTCCTTCCAGAATCCGGTCAACTTCCTTTGTTTTCTCTCCAACAAACTGCGCATGCAAGTGACGTCGAGGCCACATTGGGGCCACTGTACGTTTATAATGGAGTCTGATACAGATCACATTTTACTTGTAAAGTAAACAGTCTGCTGAAAAAAAAAATCAGATTTAGAAAAGAACGGATTTAGTCCACATTTGGCCTGCAGTGCTAACGTAGTCATTGAGTCAACCATGAACTCATCTGTATACCAAAGTATTAGAGTCAAATGTATAGAGTAAAATCTTACTGCAAAAGCTTGTCAGACATTGATTAATGCAATATGATGGTGTTTAGAACATATTGGTAAACCTACAGTACAACAGACTAGCTACAAAAGAAAAGAATGAAAGAGTTGCAATGAAACAGTTATAGCCAGACCTAACGAGAGCTGTACATAAATAAATGGCTTGAAACCTCAATAAACCTAAGCAACATTGATAAAAAGAGTGGGCTGCAATGATTTGAGAGACTGTTAATGTCATACTAGAAAAATTATTACTTAAAGTTAATGCTGCTAAAGGTGTTTTGTAGCTATTGAGTGCATGTTATTTTTCAAACACTGTTTCGTTTAATAAATTATGATAAGGTATAATATGTCATGAGTAAATCTTAATTTACCTAGTTGTAAAACCTAGTAATGACCATACAATTTTTTCATTCATATTTTTTTACAGTATCATTTTCTGATTTGATGGTCCTGTGATAGACGGTTGTCCTGAGCAGGGTGTGTCCTGCCGCATGCCTGATTGCTGCTGGGGCAGGCTCCAGTCCCCCTGAACTAACCCTGAACTGAAAAAGGTGGGTATAGAAAATTAATGGATGAACGTTCTGAAACATAAAACCTTGGAACTGAAAAAGAGCATATTTTGTTTAACATTACAAAAATTTTAAAAATGATGTATATGGCCACATTTTCTGCATCAACAGGGTACTATGGTTGTAGTAAAACTTGTGACAGTCTGTTGCCCCTCCGTTACCCCAGTGGTGAGTGTCCACTACCCACTGTCCCTTTGGCTCACCATCTGAATGGTCGTCATTGTGCTGTTGTGAGCGGGTCTGACTGGCTTCTCTCAGCTGCTTCTCCAGCTCTAATATTCTGGCCACAACCGCCCTTACATAGGCCTCTCTCTGCTGGTCATATTCCAGCCACTGCTTGTTCTTCTCCAAGGCCTTGAAGGATTGAACAAAAGAATAAGAGGCACATTACAGAGGAAGACAGAAATCTGTGCCACAAGGATGGCTGCAAAGTAAAAGCCCTCAGCAAGACATGTGAACTCTATTCAGTTGCATCTTGGCATAGAAATAGATGCAAACACCAAAATAAAACTAAGCAGCTGTCAATAAAAAAGCACTTACATCATTCAGTTGACTTTGAAGCTCTGAGACAGCTCCATCACTGATGGAAGCCTGTTTGTCAGATGTCTCCTGTAAGAAGTAGAAAAAAAATACAGCAAAGCATCACACATTTAAAAAAGAGCAACTCGTATCAACACACTCTCAGAGATCCAACAATAAAAGAGACCACAAGGGGGCAGAATTTTTGATTAAAATCTTTTTCTTGTGGCTAGACAAGAAAAACTGATTCAAAAGCAACTGGTGCCATCTAGTGATCTACAAGATGAGGAACATGGCTTGATGATTCTTATCTCTCTGAGGAGAGAAACACATCTCAGAGGACATTTAGCCATGAATGAAAATTCTAAGATTGAATAATAAAATACCGGAAATCCAGGCTTTGTGGTGGCATTATACATCCCACGGGACACAAAACCAAGTGTATACTTACGGTTAAACAATACATTTTTTTTTCACTGTTTAGCAGATGCAATGATATCACTACTTGGACTGCTAAGTGTTATCAATTGTAAAGGATAATTTCACAAAAGGCCTGTGTGTGCGACAATAAGAGGGTCAGCTGCTGGTAAAGACAGACCACATGGTTTGTTTTCATTTCCTCCACCACTGTAGTCACCAATAATATATACCTGCTTCTCTGTAACTTTGCTCTCGAGATGCTGACACCTAGTTGAGATGGTCGCTAGCTTGTTCTTAATTTCTTCTATTTCTTTGGTGTAAATGGATGTGCTAGTCCTTCTCCTTGTAGTCACTCCATACATGGAACTTCCTTCTTTTGTGCACAGCTCCTCTGATGATAAAGCAGCTTTTTCATCTTTTGCTGTCAACGGCTGACAACTCTCAAGTCTCACGGTTTCAAGCGAGAGGAATCTCTGTGAATAAACATATAGCAAAAAGTGGTAACAATCACATGAAGCTACAGATAAATACTATCCTGAGAAGAATAAAAAAAATAAATAAAAAAATGAAGCACAGGTCTAACTTGCAACATAACTGAACTACTTTACAGTCCAGTAATAATTGGCTTGATGATTTTTTTTAAAGAACACAAAAAGGATAAGACTACATCCATAAGCAAGTAGTGTACCTCTACAAGCTTGTTATGATCTGCATGATGTTGGGACAGCTCAGCAAGAGTCTTCTTCAAATAGGCATTCTCCTTCCTTAGATTGCTGATGATCACGCCGAGTTCTGAGTTGAGCTTTTTCTTCAGTGGACGCTTAAATTTATAGGCTGCCATTTCTGCCACAGTGAAGAGTCCCACACTAATGCACAATGAGGATACAGCATGTCAAATTGTAGGCTATAACTTTAAACATAAACATTTGGAATGAAAATTAATTCTGTTCATGACATTACCAACACCAGGACTGCATTCAATGTTGTTTTTCAAGCAATTCAGAAGAAAAGGCTAGTAACATTTTAGTTTGAGTAACTGTAATAAATCTTATCATAGATCTAAGAAATCAGCAAGTATATTTCTTTTGAGGCTATGTAGTGATATGTGCACTGCAGTGCACTTAATAACCACGCAATAACAGGTATCTGTAAGGAAGTATGAAGTATTCACATCCTTCAACGTGCGGATGTCACCCTTTTCCCTTGTGAGTCAAATGTTCCATGTGATTGTTACTGCAGCATAAATGTAAAAAATAAAATCTATTAGTTCATGTACAAAATTCAACTCGACTCAAATTATATTTAATATCTTGACAAAATGAAACATGGGGAAAGGAATCAATAATCCATGTTACCTCTTTTATACAAACTCCTGGAACTAGCTCCCAGTTTGGGTTCAGGAAGCAGACACACTCTCTACCATCAAGATAAGGCTCAAAACTTATCTTTTTAATAATGCTTATAGTTAGGGCTGGCTTTTTCTCTTTTTCTTTGCAATACGCTTTGCTTCTGTACAAATAAAGCTGAACTACACTGAATTGAATTTTTACCACTGAGTTCATTAAAAGTCAGTGTATGTTTTGGTCATTGGATTCTCTATTCAGAGTTAATTATCAAACAATTTGTATTTATTTGATTTTTTTACTTTGAAATAAAAAAAAAAATAAAAATGAAATATGAGGTATTTTTCCTTGGAATTGTTAAAACAAAACAAAAAATGGTTTGATTGTGGTTTTAGTAGTTTGCAGAACAAAAAAAATCACTATGATATAAACACAAAAAGTTGTGGTTTACATGGGCGAATCATGAATGTGGTAGGGATTTATGTGGTTCGGGTCAAACAGTAAAGCCCTGTTTCCACTAACTTTTCCAGGTCAGTATGGTACTGCATGGGTCAGTTCACATTTCTTTTGTGTCTCCATTGGCAAAACCTGGGAAGGGTGCCAGAATATCCGATCTGAGCCGTCAAACTTTTTGGGTACCCTTCCATTGGGGTCCCAGTCCGATCCTAAAGGTGATGGTGGAGCTTGACATTGATTGGAGGAAAGAATTGTCACTTTCTGTGATCCAGCAACAGCTCCATGTTTAAATAAATGGTGGATTTTCTATTGTTGAAAGCCGTATGCTAAAAAGAAAGAACGCAAACTTCTGGATGTCCACCACTCTCCTCCTTTGTTTCTGTGTCATGTTCTTTATAATTCAAGCAAGATGTTATGTTGCTATAACATCACATTTTTATGTACCTGATATTTCTATCGTTATCAGGCTGATACCCCACCTCCCAGGTCAGGGTATCGTTGCTGTAAAAAAGCAACAGATATCAGGATTTACTAAACCAAAACGGTAACTTACCAACCCGATGGTGGAAATGGGGCCTTTGGTCTGGGTAGTGCAGAGCAACAAATGTTAATTAGCCATCTTATGAAAACTAATTTTACATAGTAAAATGTATATGGGGCTGCACAGCGGTGTGGTGGTTAGCACCGCAGCCACACAAGAAGATCACTGGTTTGAGCCTCGGGTGGGGAGGGGTTCAAACAGTGGCCTTTCTGTGTGGAGTTTGCATGTTCCCCCTGCGTATGTGTGGGTTCTCTCCAGATACTCTGACTTCCTCCCACTGTCCAAAAAACATGCATGATAGGTTAATTGATCACTCTAAATTCTCTCTAGGAGTGAGCGTGAATGTCAGTCCCTCTCTGTATTGGCCCTGCCACAGACTGGCGACCTGTCCAGGATGTGCCCTGCCTCTTGCCTGTCAATAGCTGAGATAGGCTCCAGTCCTCCAGCCCCCCCTGAATTAGATAAGCGATTACGGAAAATAAATGAATGAAAATGTCTCCGAAACTCTACTCAGAAAAGGACAATAGGTAAAAACACGTTTTAAAACTCAATATGAAAATATCTTAAACGGTTAGGCCTAGATTTTCAATCAAGCAATTTTTTGCTAATTCCATTTTAACAGTTAAAAGGAAAAATGCCACATATTCTTGTTTAATTTTTACATATTATAACAAAAATCAAATGAATGTTTATATTTTTGTTTTTAATACTCCCCTATGACTGTAAAATCCAAAGACCAAAACATACACTCGCCACTTGACTTTCTGAACATCACTTGTAAAGCTTAAGTTTAGGTTTTTAGCCAAAATGCTCATCTATGCGAAAAAGAAAAATTCAGATGACAACTTGCTTCATCTGCTCCAGAACAGCCAAAAAAGATATGTCGAAGTTAGAATAGGAAGTTAACAGGAAATCGTAGTTTACCTCTTTTTCCATTACCTTAATCTGAAAACTAAATTGACCTAAATTAAAACTAATTCATAAGGATTTCTACTGGACATTGACCAATCAAATGTCCAACAGGAAACCTAAATTTTATTGATCATATTGTATTTTCAAATTGGTTGTGTCTTTAGTAAGTTGCAGGGCTGATTAAGTTAGCTAGCCATCGTTTGGCAAAGTGGTTAGCTAATAAGCTAATGCTAAGAATTACAATTTGACCATGCAAGTTCTTATTTGAATATTTATTTTTCAAGTTTTTTGTTGTTGTTGTTATATTCTTTGTTTCTTAAAAAATGTAAACATTAGAAGCAGCTAATTTATTTAGCAGGCTATTTACCTGTGGTGTGTGGATGGTGGCGGCTTTCTACTGGTGGCTATCAAACTGTCACGAAACCCTACGGTTTTTTTTTTTGTTTTGTTCTTTTTACCGCTCGTCCGTTAGCTTAAAAAACACAACACATGAATACCACCTGACAACATTGTATTTGATAATAATTATGCTATTATAGTAAAGTATGTTTTAACCAAATTTTAGGTTGAACTAGTATCTTGCGAAGATATATTTTATGAGGGCAAACAAAACCTGGAATGTCTTCTTGGTTTGTCTGTTAATGAGTAAAACGGTACATTAAGCTACCACTGGGGGGCGCTGCTGTGCAAGAAAAAGAACAAACTTATGACAGATTTTAACCACACAGTCACTGGTTTTAACCATAACGCTCCGCTCAAGTATAGAGCAAATTTGAGTTAGAAATATAAGGCAATTTAAAAAAAAAAACATGGGCTGTGATTCACTGGTCATTTCTGTCTTGTGCCTCCCTACTGCAAACTGCGTAGCTTGTGTGACTCACGAATGAGACTGCCCTCCAGTACTCCTCTCCTCCTCACATCTCAGTTCCCTCTGAGGCTCCCCATCTCCCTGTGCACTATGAGGCGATTCTCAGAATAAATTTGGATTTATTTCTTTAATTCCAATATGTTGCGGGTCATTGTTCAGTCCGCCAGTGGGATCCCCAAAAAGAAACTCGGAAATCCAGATCCAATAGCTGGGATTGTCTTTAGAGGTGAGGAATAGGTAAAGTTTTTTCATTTTCTGATTTACCCTCAGTAAACTGTAGGCTACTTAGTCTTTTTTCTGTATTAAATTTGATCATGCATTGTTTTTATTTTGCTATTTTAATTAATTGGACTATTTTCTTAAAGACAAGTTTTTAAAGTTTTCCTTTCCACCTTAAAAAAGTGTCTTTAAGAAGAAAAAGTACATTTATTAATCAAGAAGACAACCTTTTCGAACTAATTCCCATTGCCATCCATTTGATTCAATGATCATTATTTCAAATATACTTGAGGTTTTTTGCAAGGGCCTATGCTGAATATTTTGGCAATGATTCACAAAAGGACTACATCCTTATAAGGTCAGAGTAACCCAGCGTTCCCAAAGAGCATAGCATAGCCTTTCTATCTTTTGTTGTGTTATTCTACTATTAAAGTACAGAGTTATCAAAACTATCAATAAATAGTATATTTCCTGCTTACAGGTGAAAAGAAGAAAACCAAAGCAATTGACAATGAGCTGAATCCCGTTTGGAATGAAGTGAGGAACAGTGATTTATAAACTGACTAAATTATCTTCTTGACTGTTTATAACCAGTCCTTCTTTGTAATTACAGATCCTTGAATTTGATTTGAAAGGCTCTTCTTTGGATGTATCTGCATTCATTGATGTGGTTGTAAAAGACTACGAGACAATTGGGAAAGATAAGTATGTATATGAAATATTGTTGTATTTGGATATGTTCTATTGCAATTATGTGACTAAGTAGCATTGAGTATTTTAGAATAGAAACACAATTTTCGTATAGATTTTGTGAAGTGATTTCATACATGATCCATGTCCTACTATCTAACCAGTGTTTGTCAGTATTCTGTCCCAGTATGACAAATAATGATAATATTAGCCAAATTTAGTCTTTGAGGATGAGTTGACAACCTGCCTATGTGACAGAAAAAACCCGTAGCATGCCAAGTAGAGTGAAAAATCTCATCCAGCTTGTTTACAGCCTTAGATGAAAGATTATAATCTATGCTTTTTCCCTCTGCAGCTGCACTAAAATGATCCAAATCTTATCTTATTGATTCAGATTGTAGTGTCGATGAAAGTAGTGATTATGATCCTTTCTCAAAGATGACAGTAACATGTTGGAACTGATCTTTATGGGACGAACCGTTACCAAGTTATGACTTGCTGTGTAAGAAGATAAGTGCTTTGTTTCTATGATAAAAGTGCTGCAGCTGTTTCAGGAATGTTGCCTTAAATGGAAATACAAGCTTCTCTATTATAACATTCCCTATCTCAGATCCAAACTTTCATATACAATGTTATTTATTGCTCTGCTTAATATCCTGCTTTTCTGAATTTTAGTGTTCTTTGTCTGAAGTGCAGGCCAGAGGGTTGACCAAGTAATAACATTCTCACTTAGTCACTCCAGTGATTTACTGCCAACAACACAGTTTATTCTGAGGGTGGTATACAGTAGGGGGGTGGAGATGAAGGAGGAGGAAGGAGGGAGGGAGGAAGGAGGGAGTCTGCCTCAGTCAAACATGCACTTGCAAGATTTTCCATGGTCACTCAGATACTGCATGAGAGGAGTGAATAATAGAGCCTGTGCTGGCATGTTATTGGCCTATCTGTGTGACTGCAGCTCCGCCATGACATGCAGTGTGATTCTCGAAATTGATATGGAACTTTAGGCAAAACTTGGTTGCCAACTCTGATCCTAAAAAACAGGAAAATCAAGAGAATGAATGTGACAAAGAGAGCTAAAGAGCGTTTTTAATGGTGCAATTTGATCTAGCTGCTGATCGCACAGTGCTGACTGTTTAACTCTTGGAGAAAACATCTTTCTTGTTTTCTTTTTGTTTTAATGTTTGCTTAAAAGTAACATGTTTGCTGTGAAAAATATACTATGAAGGCAAGACAATTATCCTGCTAAAGTCAACTGTAAATAGCATTGTGCCTGTTCTCATGTCGCTTATTTGAGACGGCATATTCTCCTGCCACTGGCTCTATGTTTGTCTGCCCATAAACTGGTCACAGAGCTTGCAGCACATGCCTGTGGTTCATTTTAATTGTTAGTGTCTTTTTTTTCATGGTCTTCTTTTCTTTCTCAAAGAACCCCCAAACCATACTATCTCATGCTGCTTTGGCCAAAATTGGCCAGGAAAACTGGATATTTAGCATCAGCTGGTAAATGGAGTCATTGGTATGATTTTAGAAAATGCCCGCTATGTTGCAATACTCTGTGATTATTAATCACAGTTGCAAAACTTCTGCTTTCTAAACAAATTGGCCGTACTCGTTATTGTTCATGAGAGGAATGGAATTGGGAAGTGAATGGTGTCAACTCACCCAGAGAGCTACGGGTGGTTGACACCCTTTACTAATGCTGCTTCCAGTTTCCTCATGTGGTAACTGTTCATTGCTGATTGTGGAAGCGAAACATTCTTGATTTTGCTTCTATTAGAAGTTTAAAGAAGGATGATTGTTCCTCCTCTGCTGGAGACATAACTTCTCTTTTGTATGACTGTAGGGATATTTGCTAAAAAAAAGTATTATGTGATTGCTTTTCAGGTTTATTGGTGCTGCAAAAATCTCATTGAGAGACTTGGCCAGTGGTCAGGTGAAATCCCTTCCATTCAAGAATATTCCTTTGGTCAATGAGAAACAGCAGCCTGTTGGGGTAAATACATTAAGTTGATACCGTAATCCTGCACAGACTCTATTCACGGCTATATTGTACTTTTGTAGAAGTTTTTTTTCTTGTAAAGTTGAAAATAAGCCCTGAATCAACAATTAAGTGTATTGATGAGTCTTTATCTGGTATTAGACATATACAGTATTATTAATAGCCTATATGTTATGCATTATTTTCCAGGCAACCATTAATTTACTCATTGGGTACGAGACACCTGCCAACGCCACACCAAGCCATAATGATCAATCTAATGTTGACATGACTCAAGTGGACGCTGGTAAGAAGACTACAGTAAACCTAAGAATTATCAAAATAAAAGGTCCTCTCTGTTATGATAGTCAGTTTTGATTTCTGGTGCCCTCCTGGTCACAAAATGAAGATTTATGTCTGAATATTTTCATTCCTCATTCCAAACAAGACAGATTATTGGATTTTAGTGTTAAAATGTCATCACAGTGTATGTTCTCTTTATAGGGGGCAATGAGGAAGGTGATGAGGAAAATGAAAATACGGAGGAAGGAGGTCTGGTTGGCTGTCCAGGAGCCCTCACTTTACCAAACCAGCCTGGGAAACCAAGCCACAAACCACTCCGTCTCAGCCGAAAGAGGCACAGAGCTCTGGCCAATAAGCCTCAAGATTTCCAGGTATTGTTTCAAGTTGAGATTACTTTTCCTGAATAACCACAAATACCAATTAAGGAGGGGATTGGGAAAGCTGATAACATGGCTGACAGTAAACTTTGTAAGCTCAAATATGCATTCAAGGCTATGCCGTGGAATAGTAAATCATAATATTTATCCATCATGTTAGAGAATTGTAAACACATAGTTCTTCTGGCTTGCGTCAAGATTGGTCAAGATAGACAGTTTCATAAATTAGTTGAGGAAACAGATTTTTGTGGCCAGTTTCTTGAGATGTATTTGGCTATGGACCATCCCTCATTTGTTTAGATATGGCTAGGAAAATGGGAAAGTGTGATTTATTGGAACATAAGCAAACATAAATGTAAATGCTTTATTTTTTACCAAAGTCTTAACAATCTTACAATTTTTTTTGGTAATTTCTTTGAGTAGTCCTCAGGAACAGTTCTCCAGGCTTCTGGAGAACTGTTCGAGGGCTTTTAAAGGACATTTAAAAGCACTAGAGGTTGGCTACCTTAAAAGATGATCCCACACTGTTTCAATAATGACGACCCTGGGCTCTGGGGAAAACTCACTCCAAAAGACCTTTTAACACAACTTTTCAGTCCAGTTTTTACGTAACTTAGCATACCAGCCTTTTCTTCCTGTTTTCATTCCTCTAGAATGGTTTCTTGACAGCCAACCTTCCACAAGACCATTTCTGACAAACTGCAAACCATGTTGATATGCCACATTTGTGTCATCTTGTTGGTGTAAAAATACTACTCTTATGTCTGCCAAACAAAGCCATCTTTGGCATTTATCATAGATGCAACTGAAGAAATGGGACGAAATGGGTGATATTGTATCTTTCCAACAGGCTGCTATAGCAACAAAGGACTGAAAAATACCCTTTTAAATAGGTTCTTTGTTAAATTGTCTGTTATATTTGAACACAACATTGAGCCATTCCTATAGTAAGGTGCCATTTTTATGATTGAACAAATCATAAATCACTGTTAAATGGTTTAACAAATAAAATCTGATTTCTCTAATGAGGATCAGGTACAAGGACTGGACTGAAAAAAATAAAAAATAATAATATATATATATATATATACAGTATATGTATATATGTATATATGTGTGTATATATATATATATATATATATATATATATATATTCCTAGCAAAATGTTAAGAAATCAGGTATGGCTCAAGAATTTTGCACAGCACTGTACATTGTCTCACTGTTTGGTCAGCTGTCTAATTAATGCTTGTAATGTCCAGATCCGTATTCGGGTTATTGAGGGTCGGCAACTGCCTGGCAACAACATCAAGCCAGTGGCGAAAGTACATGTATGCGGACAGACCCACAGAACAAGAATTAGGAGAGGAAACAACCCATTCTTTGATGAGGTACAGTAATGGGTCCAACACCTGAAAACATGCTCATCTTGTGAGAAATCAATCACTTTCTCCTTTTACTTTGCTTATCTATCTTTTATCATTCTTCTGTCCTTTATTCCTTGCTACTTAAATTCCTATGAGCTCCTGACTGAGGCATTTCTCTCTCTATCTGCAGTGGTAATATGTCAACTTTAAAGTTGCCTTCTTTGGAGATCGAAGCCAGTACTCTCATCTTTATCTTGCATTTAACTCATCTCATAAGCATTTTCCTTTGTCTCAACTTTTTCCAAAAAGTAAGAATCTCAGCTTAAAAGTGCTTGAAACATCTAAATCAATGTCCATTTGCTGACCATAGATCAATTTGTTTTGGACTTTCTTCTTTGTCCCTCAGATGTTTTACTACAATGTTAACATGCTCCCCTCAGAGCTGTTTGATGAGAGCATCAGTCTTCGAGTGAGTAGACAATCGCTTGGCATCATAATGATTATTCATAATGTTATTTTTTTTCTGTCACTTAGTGCTGTATTTTTCTTTAAAGGTTTATGACTCCTTCTCCCTCAGAGCAGACAGCCTGATTGGAGAGTTCAAGGTATGCCCATTTGAGCAAGTTCTATCAAATATGTGTCATTTATTTAATTATGTATTTAATGTGATCATACTACTTATTCAGTAGTAGTTTGACATGTTTGAATTTCTGTCTTGATACCTAGCTGGATGTTGGCTACATCTACGATGAACCTGGTCAGTTTTACAAAGTGAAATGCAGTTTGTCAGAATCTAAGTTGTCTTACTGTAGTATGTATTTATGTTCTATATTCTACAAATTATCATCCCTTGTCCAGGTCATGCCATAATGAGGAAATGGCTCCTCCTGAGTGATCTTGATGACTCTAACTTGGGGGCCAGAGGCTACCTGAAAGTCAGCATAATTATTGTGGGCACTGGAGATGAGCCACCAGTATGAGTACTTTCTAATTTTCTAATTTAGGATTGTGGGGAGAATTCTGTAGATTAAAGAGGTTTAAAGCATCTAATTATAGTTGCATTTATTATCTTTTTTTCCTTGCAAGGAGGTCACTCGTACATGCAGAGATCCATGTAATGTACATGAAAATATATTTAAAATTCTTCTGCAGAGAATAGTTCGTATACTTAGATGAGGAGGATCAAGTCATTTGACCCAGTTTGAAGGATAGAATGTGCAAACAACTTGAACATATGAATTATGTCTTCCACAGTATAGTCACGACACAGATATGCCCTGTGCATGAGCAGAGCACACAGAATCAAGGGCAGATTGCAGAAAAATCAAACATTCTCAATGCAAGTGCTGTCTTTTTCACCAATCCTAATCACTCCCCTTAGCTCTATAACTGCCTGTTTGGAGTGTTGAGGTGCCCATTTTCCTCTAAGAATCAAGGAGTAGATAAGTACAAGTTTGGTCATTTGGCCTTTTATGGTGTTTTAGGCTTTTGAATGGCTAGATGACCGCCGTGACTTGGTTACTTGGGGTTAGGTCCAAGGGGAATGGAATGTATCTTGGCCTTTGAGCATTGTTGAAAAAGGTTATTAAAGACTCTTTTCTCACATTTTGGCACAGACTGAGAGAAGAGAGTCAAGTGAGGAGCTGGACGACATTGAGAGTAATCTTTTGGTGCCTGCTGGTGTCACTATGCGATGGGCCACTCTTAGCCTTAAAGTCTATCGTGCAGAGGACATGCCTCAGAGTAAGTGATGCATACGTTCATAAATTCATGCATCCCTTGCAGTCTTACAATACGCATTTAGGTCCCTTCAAAAAGAAACCCTGTGTTTAGAAAGATCTTTGTGTTTCAGTGGATGATGCCTTTGTTCAGACTGTAAAGCAAGTCTTTGGAGGGGAGGGAGATAAGAAGAACTTGGTTGATCCATATTTGGAAGTCAGCTTTGCTGGAAAGAAGGTATTTTATATTAGATAAGAAAGAAAATCATAATTTTTCCATTTTCTTAACTGTTTGAATGCTGCTCATTTCCAATAATTCTAACAATGTTGTTTGTAGCTGTGCACCCGAATAATAGAGAAAAATGCTAATCCAGATTGGAATCAAGTCATCAACCTCAAAGTCAAAGTAAGAAAGATGCATTTGACAAACTAACACATGAACTTTAATTAAAAAAAACACTTCAGCACAAGTTATCTCTTGCCTTTTTAGTTTCCATCCATGAGCGAACGCATTAAGTTGACTATGTATGACTGGTAAGCACTGATACTCATTCAAAGCAAGCTTCACACATGCCAAAATCACAAACTGTATTTGACACGCCTGTTTTTTTTGGCAGGGACCGTCTAACCAAGGATGATGCCATAGGAACTACCTATTTGAATCTAAGTAAAATGTCTTACTCTGGTGGGGAGATTGAAGGTGAAAATTAAATGTTCCATGCATTCTTGTGACACACTGTTTTAAATTATGATTAGTAATATAGGGTTTCATATATGACTGTTTGTCTAATTTGAAACAGATGCAAAGGGTGATACTACCGACACAGTCTCTGAATGTACGTATAAAATAGTCATTTCTATGTTGTATTCATAATATACAATAAAAAGGATAACTGTTTAAAAGGTAACTTTTAAAAGCCTGACTGATTACATTATAATGTCAGGACACATTGAATTGTTGACAATAGCACAGAAGCAGATCATTAATAGGACATATGCTGTTGTCTTGTGCTTTAATGTCTTGCAACATTATATCACCATAAAGACTCCAGGCTTTGTGAAAGTGACTCATAACATTTATGTATGCCAACAGAAAACAATAGAGAAACTGCTACAGTTTGCCCTTTGGGCCAATGTGGCCATTTTATATATTTCTTTATGAAACAGGACAGGATGGACATTTGAACTAATATGACTATTGTAATCGTCTCCTTCTATGCATGCATCTTTAACCTGTCAATTCACAAGTCTGGTGGGTTATGAACACAATATCTGTATGTTGCAGCTCCATCAGAGGTTGGTTTTCTCCCAGCATTTGGGCCTTGCTATGTCAATCTGTACGGAAGTCCAAGAGAGTTCACTGGCCTGCCGGACCCATATGATGAACTCAACTTTGGAAATGTATGTATGACTGAGTATATATTTGCGAGTTCAGCACTGCATACACATGAAAACCTGATTTTTTTTTTCATTAAGACTTGTTGTAAGTAAGGTTTTTGCAATGTTGTCTGTCCTAGGGAGAAGGTGTTGCATACAGGGGGAGAGTCCTTGTGGAACTGTCCACTCAGTTGGATGGAAAAATTGATCGAAATGTGGATGACATCTCCAGTGATGACATCCTGGTAGCGCAGGTAAAAACTAAATACTGTAAGCCTGTCACAAAATGACTCCAGTTTTCCAGAAAGTTTCTAGCTAGTTATATCATATATATGATTATAATATAAATGGAATATGCATTTCCATTTGAATGAATTTCCTAACAACAAATATCTTATTTTACTAGAGAGAAAAAGCCTCTTTAAAAAAAAGAATATTTTTGATGAATGAAGAGTATTAAACAAGTGAAACAACAATGTCCCTGCTTTTACCTCTAACACTCCCACATCCTTTTTAATTTGGTTCAGAGATACCAGCGGAGGAGGAGATTCTCTCTATGCGCTGTTTTCCACAGTGCATGCATGCTCCAAGAACCAGGTGAACCAGTCCAGTTCGAGGTCAGCATTGGTAATTATGGTAATAAGCTGGATTCCACCTGCAAACCCCTGGCGTCTACAACCCAGTACAGCTTTGCTGTGTTTGATGGTATGAAACTAACAGAAAAAATCTCCAACAGTGTAGAAAATACGGCTGTTTATATGTATTTTAGTATGACAAAACACACAATATGTATTTAAAGTATGAATACTATAATTACTACTGATCTTCACAGGTAATCACTACTATTACCTACCCTGGGCTGATACCAAGCCTGTGGTGATCCTCACGTCATACTGGGAGGACATCAGTCACCGCCTGGATGCTGTCAATGTTCTCCTTTTCATTGCTGACCGATTGGTGAGACTAAAGTCACTGTAGTACATTAGTACNCTGCTGCTCAGGTTGTAATCCTCATTTATCCGTCTTTGTGATTCATTTTCAGGAGTCTCACCTCACTTCTTTAAAAACAGCCATCTTGGCCAAGGTCTCTGAGACACGTCTGGCAGAGATCTGGCTCAAACTCATCAACCACATGATTGAGGACCTGAACAGGTATCACAAGACTCGACAAACCCAGCGCTAGGACTGTGGGACCATAGAGTAATGATCTAATGTGTCTTATCAGTAGTTAACTGTACATTTGTGCTCTCAGGTCTCACACATTTACAGGGTGGCTGTTTTGGTTTAAGTCTGTTGCTTTACTCTTTATAGTTTACAGCTTCCACCTCCGGAAGGTCAGCAGAATATTACCTCGCTGGATCTTCAGATAAAAAGTTTGCGTGATGCTGCTGTGGTCAGTATCGAACAGATGGCCCTTTGCTTGAGAGAAGAGGCTACACATGTCAAGTCAACTATTGGTGACATTGAAGACTGGTTGGATAGAATAAAGCAGCTTGCAGAAGAGGTTAATTATGCAACTACATCTTGTGAAAGAATCAATTATAATTCAGTTAAAAAAGACTTGATTGAATCTACATTATGCGTTTAAAATGTGTCTCTATCAGCCTCAGAACAGCATGCCAGATGTGATCATATGGATGTTGAGAGGAGAGAAGAGGGTGGCTTATGCCCGAGTCCCAGCCAACCAGATCATGTTCTCTAACTTTAGCGAACAGGCCTGTGGAAAACACTGTGGAAAAACCCAGACCATCTTCATGCAGGTACAAAACAGTCAGCCTACAATACAAGATATCGTCTAACACAATACATGCACCATTAAAATTGTTTTAGCATCTCTACTAATCTAATCTGTCACAGTTTGTTGAATTTCATTTGAAATATTTCTTGCTTTGTCAGTACCCTATGGACAAAAACAAAGGTGTGAAGGTCCCAGTTCAGCTGCGGGTCAACATGTGGCTCGGTCTCTCTGCTCATGAGAAGAGGTTTAACAGCTTCTCAGAGGGAAACTTTAGTGTGTATGCTGAAATGGTACAGTTCTGACCAAAACCGTTGAAAAAAAATTATATGGACATTTCTTACTGTGAAATAGCTCGTATAAGAACATCCTTGCTTTTTCACTGCAGTATGAGAACCAGGCTCAGGTATTTGGGAAGTGGGGAACCACCGGTCTGGTTGGTCGCCACAAATTCTCAGATGTGACCGGAAAGGTGAAACTCAAACGAGAGCGCTTTCTGCCTCCACGTGGATGGGAATGGGAGGGGGACTGGTTTGTTGACCCCGAGCGATGGTAAGTTTAAAATCTTACTTATTAACCATGAAATCATACAGACTTTTGAGATTCATGGTTTAATTCAGACATCCTGTTATTGCTCTGGAGTTGGACACATTGTTGAACTCTGTTCATATTTCAGCATCTGTTTAAGGATAACACTCAACAAGCAGTTAATTGCATGAACATAAACAAAAGAATTATCACCATAAAAGTTCTGTCTAAAGTATTTCATTATTTATATTTATTGCTTTCCTGTTTCTTTTATTTCAAAAGAAAGTTTGATATCTAAGTGAGACAAAAATGTCATTGATGTCAGTTTCAATACAAAAGGTGGACTCATGCATCCAGTTTTATTAAACATGGCTGTCCAGTGGAAACAAGTTTACATAGCAGCTTCTCTCTCACTCGCACAGACTCTGTATATCCAAAGTCTCTTGTATCATTGTAAATAGTTTACTTTATTTTATTTCTTATAACTGTGCAAGTGTGCGTCTTAACACTCGGCATTTCTACAGAGAGAGGAATGGAAGATTTTCATTGTGCAGGGAAATCTGTTTCCTCACTGTGCATATGGCAATGAACAACTTGACACTTGTAATAAACAGCTATTTTTCTTCAACATTTTGTTATTGTTGCTACAACTGGTGAGGTTTTATTCTATACACAAATGGCTAATGGTTCAAACCTCAATGCAAAACCAAGTCATGACCACAATTACAGGATGTGGATAGGAATTTGTGTACCAGCCAGTGTTTTTGTTTAAGGAAGTCTCCTTCCCTCCCTTTGTCTCCATCTGAAGTGCTTAAATCCTCCTACTGAGGCTCATGTTAATAATCTTAACTTTGATTCACTTCTTCCTGAGCTGCCACAATCTGTTCACGATCATGGTTCTACATAGCTTGTGTCTGAGTCACAGAGTCGCTCATTAACCTGCTGTTGTAATTTTCAGTCTGTTGACAGAAGCTGATGCAGGCCACACCGAGTTCACTGATGAAGTATTTCAGAATGAAACACGTTTTCCAGGCGGGGAGTGGAAGGCCGCAGCAGAGCCCTTCACAGACGTGGTAAGGTTTAATCCTCTCAACCACACACAAATTCCCACATATTTATCTTTTGGAACAGTATGCGAAATACCTGATGGATTATGATAGAACAAAGCCTTTTTATTCATGCTAGTTTCCCATATTATCAGCATCCTCTAGGCTTAGATATGTACCCACAACAGGTGAATTGGTTTGTGGTTGATACTGTATACATGAATGAGCATGTGACCTTTTAGGAAGGTGACCAACTATCTTTTTTGGTATGATGTGTTGCTTTCCTTAAGAATGCTGCCAGGGGTTGTGACATCAAATTGAGTGCTCAGCCTGAGTAACAGTCCAAAAAACTCTTTCAGGCTGCTCTTCTAAATGTACCTATTTAACTAACAGAAGATCAGTGTAGCCCATAGATGAATAGCACCTTTTTCCAATCCCATCTTTTAACATTTTTCAAATGTGTTAGGTCACTGATTCATTTGCTCCATAAACAATATGATAGTGCTCAATAGTGAGTCTTTCAATTTTCTATTAATAAGCGCAGAGCCAACTTATTGCCATCAGTTTCTAAATCAAATATGAACAACAATGTGTTTTGTGTAGAATGGAGAAAAGGCTCCAAGCCCAGGAGAGTTTGAATGTCCACCTGGATGGACCTGGGAGGACGACTGGAGCTTTGACATCAACAGAGCTGTTGACGAGAGAGGTGATATGAGCATACAAAAAATATGCTCTATGTCATAGGAAATTCTTCTTTTTTTGTTGATTCATGCTAACTTCGGTCTAACCATGTCTGTGTTTGTGTGTCTTTTCACACTAGGTTGGGAATACGGTGTCACAATCCCCCCTGACGATAAACCCAAATCCTGGGTTGCAGCAGAAAAGATGTACCATGTCCACCGCAGGAAAAGACTCATAAGACCAAGGAAAAGGATATCAGACAAGGTGGCTGCTGTTGAGGTGAGGAAGAGATACATGGAAAATTAAACGAGCTGGAGACATCATGAGTACAAGTTCACGTTTTGTTCTTATTATAATTGTCTTCTCCGTAGAGACGAGAGCCAGGGGAAGGATGGGAATACTCTTCCCTGATTGGGTGGAAGTTTCATAGAAAGGAGCGCTCCTCCGACACATTCCGCCGCCGCCGATGGAGGAGAAAGATGGTCCCATCAGACTGCATTGGGTCCTCTGCCATCTTCAAACTTGAGGGAGCATTAGTGGGTGTTGCTTAACTGCTTTAAGTAATATTGCTAAATATGTGCCAAACAGAGCAATAACCATGGCAACATGAGCTACTTTATGCCTTCTGACTCACATCCTCTCCTTATTCTCCTGCATATGCCTGTTCCTGTCAGAGGTTGAGAAATAACTTAAGAAGTTTATTTCAGTTTCAAATTTTTCTCAGATGTTTCAGAAAATGTCAATTTTAGTTTTTCAGCCTGTTTTTTTCTTGTTTTTTTTAAACAGGGTGTTGATGTTGATGAGAAAGCCAGTAAAACGGATGCAGCCAAACTATTTGGTGCCAACACACCCACCGTTTCCTGCCACTTTAACCGTAAGTAGTTGGTCAGATAAAATTTGTTACTGGTCATTAATACTGATTAAAGGCTTGTTAAACACTACTTCCTGACTATGTGTAATCAAAGATAACGCTGATATCATCAAGTCAGTAAATATCAGTGTGTACACATGCTATTTTAGGTGTCCTATGAACTTTTTCTTACTCAGTTTGTTGTTGAAAATCATCTTCCTCCAGGGTCTTATATTTACCATCTGAGGGTGTACGTTTATCAAGCGAGAAATCTTTGTGCAATGGACAAAGACAGCTTCTCAGGTAAAAACAGTCTCACCATAAGCTGGCAAAATTCAAGCACCACAAAGTGAAATAACTGATGTAAATCATGAAGCACAGTTTAGCCAAAATAAATAAGGCACTGATGCCCTGGTTCCCTCCAGATCCCTATGTCCATGTGTCATTTCTGCACATGAGTAAGACCACAGAAGTCATAAGAACCACACTGAACCCCACATGGGACCAGACTCTCATCTTTGAGGACATTGAAATCTATGGAGATCCTCAGACCATTGCCCGGAACCCACCTGATGTAGTCTTGGAGCTGTATGACAGTGATCAAGTGGTATGTTATGTATTTCATCATCCAACCCTCTGACTGAAAAGATGTAGTAATGTCGAGACTGAATCCAAGGAAATCAATCAGAGGCCATGGCAGATACAATAAGGGTAATTAAGTTTGTGTGTCACTTTGTGTTATTTACTAGGGTAAAGATGAACCCATGGGTCGCTGCACATGCCCTCCTGTGGTAAAGCTGAACCCCAGTGTGGCTGTCAATACAAAACTGCTGTGGTACCCAGTCACCAAAAAGGGTCGCGGTGCTGGAGAAGTGCTGCTAGCTGCTGAGCTCCTGCTAAAAGACAAGGTACACAAAAAAGGTAGTATAATATAGTGCAACTTAATTTTATGAGGCTGACTAATATAGGTTACTCTGTACTTGGTCTACAGATTAATGATGGTGATATGCCGCTGGTGCCTCCTCGGCGAGGGGAGAAGCTCTACATGGTTCCTCAGGGAATCAGGCCGGTAGTGCAGCTAACTGCCATTGAGGTACGCTATAGCCTAATGTCATTCAGATCTTCTGCCAGCCCCGATAACTTTCTTCCTCTCTCTTAACATGCTGAGACATGACCAGCCCAACCCAAGACTCTTCTATGCTTGTGTTTCTCATCCATAACAACTTTGCTTCGCTCATCTTGTTGCCAAGCTGGCCTCTTAATCTGCCCATGTTGCTGTTCTTTAAGTATATTAATTGTTTGATGTAACTTCAGGTCTTGACTTGGGGCTTAAGGAACATGAAGACTTTCCAGCTGGCCACAGTGACCTCCCCGAGTCTGATAGTGGAATGTGGTGGTGAGATCGTTCAAACTGCTGTGATCAAAAACTTCAAAAAGAATCCAAATTTCCCTGGATCCGTGCTGTTCCTTAAAGTGGTACGAACCTCAAACTCTTTTGGAAATCTAATATTAATAACAAATGATAATATTTTTTTTTTAAATGGGAAAATATAAGTCTCTGTGATGAAAAAATACCAAATGAGTGCAGCCATTTTGCAAATAAGATGGACCAGGACCAGGGGCCGTATTCTCAACTCTTACTTCAACTTCAACTTCTCATACTCTTATCTTACCGCTAGGTGTTACTCCTAACTCGCGCTAAAACGTCTTACGTAGGAGTTTTCCTCTAAAACCTA